>JAFLJL010001021.1:265324-295324 GCA_018398815.1 Conus ventricosus
CCCCCCCCCCCCGGGGGAACCCTCATATAACTGCACACTTATGTGCACGTCGCAATTACTCCGTACTCTTCACCTTTTTTTTTTTTTTTTTTTTGGGTGGGGGGGGGTGGGGTGGGGTCTAATGTCACGAATAGTGGATAGACGTTAAATGAAACACACACACCACACACACACACACACACCACACACACACACAACACACACACACACACACACACACACACACACAGACAACACACACACACAGATATTCACACACTCATAAAGAGAACATAAACACACAACGCTCACACACACACGCACACACACACACACACACACACACACACACACACACACACACACACACACACACACACACACAAACACACACACACACACACACACGCACGCACAACACGCGCATGCGTGCGCATTCGAATGCACATATGTGCACCACACACTTATGCACACACACGCACTCAAGATGGGCGTGTGCACAGACAGACACACAACATGTACATGACATCATATACAATACACATATGTGTGCATTTAAACACACAGACAGGGCACCCCCCCCCCCCCACACACAAACATTCACACACACACACGCACACACACACGCACACAAGCACACACCACACACACACACACAACACACCACACACACACACACACAACATACACACACACATGCACACAACACACACACACACACACACACACAAGCAACACACACACACACCACACACACACACACACACACACACAACAACACACACACACACACACACACAACACACACAAAAAAAACATGTACGTTCACACTCATACACAAATATACACATGTGTATGTACTTAAAATCATACACACTCACACACACACACACACACACACACACAACACACACACACACACACACACACACACACAACACACACAACACACACACAACACACACACACACACTCGCGTGCAAGCACTCATCATCACTCACCCACCAACATATAAACACACACACACACACACACACACACACACACACACACACACACACACACACACACCCACACACACACACACACACACACACACACACACACCACACATCGTATTGACAATCACATATTCACACAATTCCTTTCATCCAAAATCGTTTTGAATGAACAGATGTTTAATCAGCAAGAAGCGATTTCAAACTCATTTACAGACATGCTCTATCTCTCTCTCTCTCTCTCTCTCTCTCTCTCTCTCTCTCTCTCTCTTCTCTCTCTCTCTCTCTCTCTCTCTCTCTGTCTCTCTCTCTCTCACACACACACCACACATTAAATACATACACACACCCGCTTACGAACAATCACATATTCATACAATCCTTTCATCCAAAATCGTTTGATAAAAGTAAGAAAGAGAAGAATACGCTGTATCACGTAAATGAGTATGTTACGTAAGGAAAGCAAAGGAATGGAGTTTAAGAAAGTAGGTTAAAGAAGCTAAAAAATGCAGTCAATGAATCTAAAAGTTTCTGGTCAGTGATAAGATTACAAATGAAAAGAATTTTGTGTATAACGAAATCACAGTTCAACAGTGACATGACCATTTTGGGGGCGTTTTTCATAGTTTTAATTAAAAAAAAAGTAAGGAAGAGAGACCGGTATGGTAGGAAGAAATAAAATTGAGCCATTATTTAATCAACCTATTTCAGTGAAGAAGTCGTTGCTGGTATTAAACATTTAAAATTAGGAAAGAGTGCAGGACCAGAGAGAATCACAGCAGAAATGTTGAAGACTGCCAACACAACTGTAATCGATTTTCTTGTTCATTTATTCACCCAACGTTTTGAGAATGGTATTTTTCCCTTCAGAGTGGGCTAAATCTATAACTGTACCAATTCAGAAAAATGAAGGAGACGTGAACAATCCGACAACTATCGTGGAGTATCACTTACCAGCATTTTGAGTAAAATCTACACTTCATACTAAATGCAAGATCAACTGAATGGGCTAAATGAAGAAAAAACAGTGGAAGAAAAGTAGGTTTAGAACCAGTTACAGCACCATAGACCATACATTTACACTATATTGTTTGATTCAGAAACATCTACTCTGGCAAATCGAAGCTCTACATTGCATTTGTAGATTTCAAGGAGGCCTTTGACTCGGTAAATCGGAATGCTTGTGGAATGTACTCCATAAAGTGGTGATAATAGTAAACTGTACATGACTATTAGAGGGGTCTGCAACTCAGTGCTTGCACGTGTGAGTGTGAAGAGTGAGTATTCAGATTATTTTGATTGTCCAAATGGAGTAAAGAAGGATGCCTGTTGAGTCCACATTTGTTTTCTTTTTTCGTAAACGAACGGCGATGGAATTGTCCGGAAAGGAAAAACATGGTATCCAGATGATACCTAGAGCAGTTGAATTAGTTTTACTACTGTACGCTGATGATGTTCTTCCATCCAAAACAGTTGCAGGTTTCCAAAACCAACTTCTCTTGAAAGAAGAAGCAGATCGCTTAGGTTTCTCAGTTAACTTGGAGAAGACGAATATTAGTGGTCTTTAGAATGGATGGCACCTATCAGTGTATGAAACATGGTCTTACGGAAATGCCAATGTTCAAGTAGTTAATCATATACATATTTGGAATGATACTTTCAACAAAATTAAGTTTCCGTACGTATGGCAAGAATCTCTAAGAAAGGGAAAAAAATGTGACAATTGAAATTCTGAAATCTCTGAGAAAAACAGAATTGTACAGACTGTGGTATATTTTGGAAAATGTTTGGATACAGAGATAAAACTTTACATATACAGCTGAAATTGAGGGGCTTACATGAAAATTCGCAGATGGAAAAAGTACATACGTGTGCTATAAAGCGTTTCCTTCAAGTACCTATTCACTCATCCAACACCGTTTTATATGGAGGGATGGGCAGATACCCTTTATAGATGAGTACATTTGTGAACTGTATTATGTATGGTTAAAGATCTTGAAGCTACCCAGTCCGTTTCAGCAGACAAGCCTATGATATGATGCTTTTAGAAATGGAAAAAAGGTAAAGAAAAACTGGGCTCTAAATAGATCTAGTTGCAAAGCGAGACGACTGCAGGCGGAAATCTAAACAAATCTTAAATAAATGTTAGCGAACGCCAGAGAACGTGGACAAACGAGTTACAAAAAAACACGAGCGCGTTTCGACCTCTTAGGTCTTCGTCTGGTGATAAATAAACGAATAAAACAAAGAAATTCGTTTATTTATCACCAGACGAAGACCTAAGAGGTCGAAACGCGTCGTGTTTGTCTTGTAACTCGTTTGTCCACGTTCTCTGGGCGGTTCGCTAACAATTTATTTAAGATGGGCTCCTAAAGTAAAGAAAGTCCTTTCAGAACAGGGTTTTGGCATAGTGTGGATGACCCAGGAAGTAGGAAATGAGCAACAGTTCATTGCGGACATTTAAAGACAGGCTTATTTGTTCTTGTAAACAGAAACTGGCACTCAGATATTGAAAGTAAAGAAAAATATCGCTGGTGTTTCTCACTCAAGAATGTGTTCCTTCTGAAAAGTTTCTCAGTGTCATAACAGACAGATGGCACAGAATAAATTACGCAAGATTTAGATTGAGAACTCTAGGTTTTAATGCAAACAAAAGATGGTTTGAATGTGAAACATCCACAGAATTTCCTTGTCTGATGCAGAACATTATTGATGACGAAGAACACTTTCTGTTCCACTATATGCTTATAATGAAGTGCGGACACATTGTTCATTTTTCCAGTTAGATATATCGAAAAGACAAAATGTTGCTGTCTTGTTATCATCAGATGAACTGTAATTAAATCAATTGCGAAATTCATCGCAGAAGCATTGAAAATTAGACTATGAAGGATAGTGAAATTTAAGATAATGCATTATAAGAGATATCTGAATGAATTACAATCATTCATCGATGTGGAAGAGATCAGTAAGATACAATGTCTTTTGATTGAGTGGATGGTCGTGTCAGTCTCTCTTCTTTTTTTTTACCTTACTGCGTGAGGACATAAGGAAATGTTACGAATTTATTTGTTTTTGTTAACTTTGATTTGATGCACACTAGGAATGAAAGTGTACTATTTGTTTGCAGTAAAGGCAGAGGGAAATGTTACTGTTCTGTTATCTCACCCCCCTTGTCAAAGACCTCTTTGGTAATGACAATAAAATATCAGAGTGTGAAAGACCTCTTTGGTAATGACAATAAATATCAGAGAGTCAAAGACCTCTTTGGTAATGACAATAAAATATCAAAGAGTCAAAGACCTCTTTGGTAATGACAATAAAATATCAAAGTGTCAAGTGTCAAGTGTCTCTCTGTCTGTCTGTCTGTCTGTCTGTCTGTCTGTCTGTTTCTCTCTCTCTCTCTCTCTCTCTCTCTCTCTCTCTTCCTCTCTCTCTCTCACACACACACACACACACACACACACACACACACACACACACACACCACACACACGTGCGTCGTTTGCCCTAGCATTCTCTCTCTCTCTCTTCTCTCTCTCTCTTCACACACACACCACACACACAACACACACACACACACACATGGAGAGAGAGAGAGAGAGAGAGAGAGAGAGAGAGAGAGAGACAGAGACAGAGACAGAGATGAGAGACAGAGACAGAGACAGAAGATGGGAGGGGGACTGAAAGAAAGAATAAATGGTATGTTGTGAAGTGCACATTATGAACATGAAAATCTTGCATACAGAAAGATACAAACGCACAGACACATCGCGGCACGAGCAATGCCAGCGGTAATTTGTCTGCAATTAGTTGTTGTTGTTATTGATATTTTTCGTGCTCCAACATAAACAAGGCTTGGAAGACTGATAGCATCTTCCTCTGTCTTTGTCTTTGTGTGTGTCGAAGCTCTGAAGACAGCAACGCTGTGTAAGCAGGTGGACGGTCTTTGTTGACGAGGACAAAGCGGGGTCACTATGGTACAGAGAGGTTGTTGAGTGATTTGAAGAAGTGTATAGGAGTAAAGTTCGCGCAGCCTCTCAGGTGTATTTAATTTCCTTTTCCGTTTCATCAAAGAGGTGTCACTGCAGTTGGTCATACAAACTTACAAAGAAGATTTACGGTTCCTTCGAATAAAAGAGACAAACAAATTACAAGACAAAAACACGACGCGTTTCGACCTCTTTGGTCTTCTTCAGGCCATACTAACACTGTAGTAAACGAAGGACGCTGATGGATGGACGACAAAAGCTGGTTCTATGTCTCGTTGACTTAGAACTAATCAAGGAAAGGTCGACTTGAGTAACAAGTTGAAGTCTTTAGTTCCAGCAAAACGTACTGTAAAATGACATTTATAGAGTGCTTTACCTCGCAAGAGCCAAATCGCATATTACAGAAACATGACGAAATACTAGTTCTAACTCGAAGCAAGCACGCACACGCACAACACACACACACAACACACACACAACAACCACAACACACAACACACACACAAACACCACACAACACACACACACACACACACACACACACACACACACACCACACACACACACACACGCCAGCAGACACACGAGCGCATCAACACCAGCAAACACGCGCACAGAGATAAGTGGATATCTTTTGACATGATATCAGGACTGTGAAGAGGCTTTCAGAGTGATATTGTCGACTGAAGTATCACCTAGTAAACGAAAATCAAATGGAACACCTTAAACAAAACCCAGATGCGTAATTCAAACATTCACGCTATTTCACGTCTGCAATACGCCTTTGTGTTTGTTTGTCACAGTATTGCTATCAGAGTTTTGGTGTTTTTGTTTGTCAAGCATTGCTATCAGAGTTTTGGTGTTTTCGTTTGTCAAAGCATTGCTATCAGAGTTTTGGTGTTTTTGTTTGTCACAGCATTGCTATCAGAGTTTCCGTGTTTTTGTTTGTCAAAGCATTGCTATCAGAGTTTCCGTGTTTTTGTTTGTCACAGCATTGCTATCAGAGTTTTGGTGTTTTTGTTTGTCACAGCATTGCTATCAGAGTTTTGATGTTTTTGTTTATGAAAACATTGCTATCAGAGTGTCATGTGATGTAGCCTCTCAGGCGACATGTGACGTTCCGTCGCGCACGCCCTTATTTGTTATAAAGCATTTCCCTAGGTAAGGAAGAGGAAAGGTAAAAGAAAAGTTAATTTGAATGGCCTGACCAGTGTGATCGGTGTCGCTGGTGGCTATAGACGTAGGGCGATTATTGGTTGAATGGACGGACGTTGTCCATTGGTTGAATAACCAAGGGCTGGTAATGCGTAGAGTTAGACGAGTACTCACTGAACGTGTACTCAAAAAGAGCGCAGGAGGAAAAATAAGGAACAGGAAGGAGATGGCGTGGGGACACTGACCGGACTGGTTGTTCGAAGAACGAGTTCCACCTGCAATTCACCATTACCAGGTGAGGTATAGACAGATGGGGAGAGAAAAAAAGAGAGTTAGGAAAAGGGAAAAAAGGGAAAAGAATTTATCATTATTCAGATTTTGAAATAGATTACTTACACGGACTTCATTCATGTTTCAGCCCTTCCCGGTGCTGTAGCAGTACCGGTAGTGATACAGACAACTGTGGCAGTTGTGTGACAACAGTGCTGTGGCAGCACCGGTAGTGGTACAGACAAACTGTGGCAGTTGTGTGACAACAGTGCTGTGGCAGCACCGGTAGTGATACTGACAACTGTGGCAGTTGTGTGACAACAGTGCTGTGGCAGCACTAAGTGCGAAGAGGTCGACGACTGCCAGAGTCGTGAGAGACTTTAAAGAATCTGTCATGTTGTCCCACAATGAATGTTAAATGTCCCCCCTTAGATTGGAACTCACTTGATATTCCTATATTTTAAGGCATCTTTTTGATTCTTCTTTGAACATATAAACATTGTTTCTCCAGTGAGGAGAAGAAAACTGTTTGAAAGAAGTATCTGGGAAATAGTATATAAAATGAAATGAAAATTGGTTCCAGCTAGTGGATCTGTGGAATGCTTGTACCTCCACTGGAGTGGAGGAACAGAAGTTATAAATTGGAAAACAAAACTTGTTGTCATTATTTGAAAAAACTGATTATCGTTTAGTACATTATTCCCGGAGAGGAGGGGGAGAAAAAGAGTTATTGTAGTGCGCCTTCTGGTGTTTGGAGGATTGCGTGTGCACGGAGTGAATGCTGGGCTGAGTGTGGGCATGCATTTATTCACAGTGTGACACAGAGTTTTGGTGTTCTTGTTTGCCACAGCATTGCTATTAGAGTTTTGATGTTTTAGTAAATGCGAACAGTGTGACAGACATTCCTGTCTTCATCTCTATGTCTCAAAACGGAAGGAAGACCAGTCTTCATGATGTCAGAAGGTATAGGCAGTTTCCTTCTATCCCAAAACGCAACAGTTGTCATTAAAGACAGGTTCAGTGCAGTAGATTAGTTCCCCTGTCTTATAATGACTTTGCATGCTGATTCCTGTATGGTTTTCTTCTCTTTTTTTTTTCTACCAGTCGGGAATATGTTATTCTTCCAAGACAACCAAAATAACACAGGACTGCAAACTATGGCTTAGGTCTATAGTTCATCGCTATATTTGCATTATCATGCAGGGCAGGTTGATAGTGATGTAATAAGAGAAGCTGACAATGTCTCATATTGAGCCTGATGAGGAACTTGCTGTACTCAATCTAGTTGACTGGTACTGTGGTGATGACGTCTACTGCAGACTCCATGGACAATCTACGGGTAGAACATCATGAAGAAATGATGAAGATCATTGTCAATATGCATGCAGTGAATGGAACACAACAAAAGCAAATCATCGCAATATGAGGTGGCAATATATTGCAAAGCATCATATGTATGTGTGTAGCATCGTTGTCCTTAAAACACTTGATTTTTACTTGTTACACCTCACACTTTTTCTTTCTTGGTGTTTCTGCAGAAGAGTGTCACAACGTGTCCCTATACCGTGAACCCATTTTGTAATACACAAAGATGTTGAAACTAGAATTAACATAACCTATTCCATTAGCGAACCACAGACAGGAGAAGTAGAAATTCTGATTCCGTCCCCTGCAGTCATCTGGGGAAAGAAGAGGCAGACAACGCGAAACAGACAGCCAGGAAATGTACAAACGATGAACAGCACAGATGCACCAATCAGCATCTTGGTCAGCGTCCACTTCCCGTGCAGAAAGGGATGACGATGTTTCTGCACGCCACGTCACCACCTGACGTAGTTTGAATGACGTATTATCGTTGTTACCACAATGACCGTCATTGTGGTTCCCATCAGGCCAGCACCAAACACAACGCTATCAAGGATGTCAATAAACTGCTGATGCTTCGCGTAGAATGCATTTACGACCATTGTTGTGAGCACGATTCCAGCAACGGAGTCGTATATACAGCCAATATGATACCTGAACATCACGATGTAAGACAAACCAAGGATCACAAGGTACACAGCTGCTATGATAAAAGCCATAGATTTTGTTCGCAGCAAAGTTGATATTTTAGGGGATTGAGCACACAAAAACATCTTTCACATGCAATTATGGTTGAGATCACTAGAGAAACATAGAGACAACCATAGATAGCAACAAGGTTGGTATTTATGAGAAAGGTGTGTATGGGACCATAATTTCAGATGCAAAAATAAATTCACTATTATCCAGAGTGGATATCACCAAAGAAATTCCATCGCCAGAGACAGTGAAAACAGACACAAGTTGACACGGTCCTTCAGACTCTGTTTGAAGAACACGGCCATGTGATGACGTTGGCAGGTATGCCGATCAATGCACAGAACGCCAATACGTAATTCCTGATTCTCAGGACAACCTGCTCCACGTGCTCACTGACGATATTATCTGGGTTGTCCAAGGGAAATACTCCATCTGACTGAATCTGACCGTGATACAGTCCTCACGACGTGAAGTGTTTAAAGTGGCAGTTGGCGAATAGTTGTGAGACACGTGAGTTGGTTGCATGGCTGTGTTGTTATCTGTGTTGGAAACCTGATGCGAAATGTTCATCATGGCTTTGCCAGGACCTGTGGCCCTGATGCAGAACAAAAATGTTGATCATTTTCATACAGATTGGTAAGTTTGCATGACAGATTTTTTTTGGTTGTGATACATATACACACACGCCCATGCACACTTGTACGTACACACACACACACACACACACACACACACACACACACACACACACACACACACACACACACCACACACACACACACACACAACACACACACACACACAACACAAACACACACACACACACACACACACACACACACACGCACACACACACATACACATACACAACAGAAGATAAGGATTATCTCCTTGCACACAGTCTATTTCTACTTATCTTAGTGAAAAGAAAAAGCACGTTGGCATGGCCGTGTGAAAAACGTAATGGCCTTGACTAAACAATTGTCTAGAGAACTGTTGATGGAGAAAGACACAGTCGATGAAAATGGACTGATGAAATTGCAAAATGGCTGTGGAAAAAATTGCAGAGACCTAAAACCCCTCCATAGAACTGAAGGTACCGGAGAAATCCGGCACATTATTCTTTGTGTAGTTCCTTATGATTCTCAGAGAGAAGAAGAAGAAGAAGAAGAAGAAGAAGAAGAGAAGAAGAAGAGAGAAGAAGAAGAAGAACCTGCACAAGACAAAGTTGTTATGGAAGCCTTGGTTGAACTGTGTAGAATCAGTCCTGTATTCCAGATTTACCTTATTGTCAGAGTCTAGAATCAAGTACCGTGATTTGGTTTAGAGAAAAGAAAATAATCTTCTGTTTTCCAATATGTATGTCAACAAAACAATTACTTGTTGTTTACGTTGTTGTTTAATGGAGGTTCACACCATAGCACGCATCATCTGGGACCACACAGCTTAGAAGAAAGTCATCCCAGAGGAATTGAATCCTTAAACCGCAATCAGCAGGCTCATTCTTTAACAGGTGGTGCTAACATTGGGTTTGAAGTGCACACTGTGCAGTTCCAGCGTCTGATAGTACTGTGGGTAGAAAAGACTTAGCACTGGAACAGTTCCACCGTCTGATAGTACTGCTGGTAGAGAGACTTAGCACTGAAAACCATCGTGTGTGTTGAATTGACACATTTATTACAATGCACGTTTCTTTTATTGTTCTATTTACGGCAAGCAAGAACAAACACGAAAACCAATAATTAGTATTTAGTACATCATCGAGAACGTTGGAAAGGATGGAAAGAGAATACCACACACACATTCATCAGTACACAAAGGAAGTTTGGCGCGTGCTCAACACACACACACACCACACACACACCACACACACCACACACACACACACACACCACACACACACACACACACACACGCACGCACGCACGCACGCACGCACGCACGCACGCACGCACGCACGCACGCACGCACGCACGCACGCACACACACAACACACACACACACACAACAACACACACACACAAATGCAAGTATCATGAAGAACGTTGATGCTCTTAGACTTGGCCTGTCATACGGTCTGCAGGTGGCAAAGAGAAAAGCTTATCAGATTGAGCATTGCGCACGCGCTCTGAAAGAGGCAAAAGAATCTCGAATCCTGAACCCGAATGTGTAGTTCTGCATGTAGGAGTGAACGATATTTAAAGGGGAAAAATCCAGAGAAATGCAGTACGGAAATGTAGAAATGCGTCAAGGAGGCCAAAGCTGAGTTTCGCAAAGCCAAGATCGTGATAAGTCAAGTGGTTCCTGTCAAAAATAAACACTAGACATTAAGAAAGATCTGTTCAACGCAATGCGAAGACAGAAACTACAGACAGAACACGACCTTACTGTCGTCTCCTTCAACGAGTTGAGGGTGGAGACAGCAGAGTCCTGAGAGCTGACGACGTTCACCCCACGACCAGAGGAGCGAGCACCATCGCGAGGACTCTGGGCAAACATCTGTATGGAATGTTTTTGGGAAAAGCCATGGAGGAGACCCGCAATCTTTCGTTACAGTTGCCAAGGTTGTCACCCTCCACCTTTTCCAGTCCTCGGTTCTGCTGAACTGGTCCTACTTTGACTCTCAGCTGCTAACTGTCAATCATTCAAGATCTTCTGTTTTCTTCTAAAGTCATCTCTAAATAGTTAATGTCTAAACGATATGAATTGTAATATATAAATGAAAGCACATAAAAAGCTAAGTATTACATTTCTACAGTGGAATTGTCGTTCTATAACGAAATATATATCTTACTGAAAATCAATATTTAGTAACAGATGAGTTTCATGCTTTATTACTACAATCTTTAAATGGGAGCTGTGATAAATTACCATTACCTGGATTTTACCACCTCTGGTTTACGAACAATGTGTAGACAGAGTGTAAACAGCTATTTATGTGCATGAAGACCTGGACTTTTCTGAAAGAACTCCACCACTGTCTAATAATATTCCCCTGTGTCATGCTGTGCAGCCATGGTTAAGTGTTCTTCATCTTGATTCTTAACGTTGCTTCAATTTATCTTCCAAAAGGTCCTTATAATAAGAACACTCAATGGCTGAAAGGGTCCAAGATCAAACGAATAAGTGGGTTATAGTGGGTGGTTTTAATGCCCCTTTCTGGGATAATAGTTGTTCTTGTATTTCTAATAACCGTTTGTTAGACAACATTACGGATTCTATTATTTACAAACTGAAAAATGGAAATATAACTGTATTCCAGATATATCTAACCATAATCCCTCAGACATCGATTTAACGTTTGCATCTCCATCATTGGTAGTCAACGCAGTGTGGGAAATGGGGATGACTCTTTAGGATCAGATCATATTCCAGTCATAATATCTTTAAATAACAATAGCAGCAGAAGAAGAAAACACAGAGATGTTTATCACAAATTATAATTACAAGTGTTCAGATTGGTCACTTTTCAAAGACATCCTTAAAAACATAGATTTAGATTATGCTGCTGATGAAAAACATAGACGATCAGTATGATAAATTCTGTCAATTTATTCTAACAGCAGTAGATAAATCGATCCCCAAAATAAAAAGCACAAAATCTAAAAAACACATGGACATGTGTGATGGAACAAGGAATGTGAACGAGCAAATAACAAGAAAAAGAAAGATTTACGATATATTGTAAAAAGAGATCAACAAGTAATCATGAAAATGAAAAAGACGGGTAAAGAAAGCGATGATACAATAGAATTTGGAAAATTGCAACACTGGTATGAATTTTGTAACTCTGAAATAAAACATTGTAAAATATGGTAAAAGTATGGGAAGAACTGAAAGCTATGAAAAATGGATTGACATCACACAGTAT
This sequence comes from Conus ventricosus, assembly GCA_018398815.1. Taxonomy (NCBI): domain Eukaryota; kingdom Metazoa; phylum Mollusca; class Gastropoda; order Neogastropoda; family Conidae; genus Conus; species Conus ventricosus. The sequence continues at coordinate 277,654 of JAFLJL010001021.1, forward strand.
CCCATAAAAATAGATAGCAACAATATACCCACTGTTGAAGAGAAAGCAGAAGTTTTTGTAAACAATTCACTGATGTCAGCCGCCCTGAGGACTAACAAACACTGACCGAACTTATAGAGAAAAAGAAGTAAGTAAATAACATATGATGATCCCCACTAGATCATAGCATTAACGTTAATGCTCCTATAACTATAATACAAGTAAAAGAAGTGTCAAGGAGCGTGAAACCTCTCACAAAGGCATTAGACGCTTGGATGCAAAGGGACGTTGTACGTAGTATACAAATAGGTAATAGACCAATTAACAGGGTACCTTACCTATCGCAAACAGCCGAACTGTGTGAAGGGGCCGAAGTGGTCAGATGACAAACAAAAACACTAGGAGAGATTTTCGGACCTGCCCAGTGGCGAAAGGGGGAAGGGATGTAACCACTACGACCTCGGTGCTCCAAGTGAGCGCTAATTGCTCGGTCAGCTGAGGTTCTTGTGTAAACAGTCAGTAAAGAGCAGGGGTCTTGGACTCGTTCGGATGGTATTGCCGTGGGTCACTGTGTTGGTTCTATTTGTCAGGCTGGTTGAATGCGTGTGGAGGTTGTAGTAGCCCTCCTTAAGATAATTACTGTGTTAAGTAACCACCGAAGTCGGCGGGAATGTTCGATGTCCATCTGGGCTAAGTGTTGTTTGCTAAACAATTAGGTAGGGGTCTGTGTAAATGCTGATGTGTGGGAGAATGTAGCGAATGGAGAATCAGGGTACTTGTGAACTAGGGGTTTGAGAAGCAGCGTGGACAAAGGCATGGCCCGAAAAGGAATCCCTTTGTTTCCCTCCCTATAAAAACTGAGGGAGAACACGTGTCGGGAGAACAACACCCGGAGAGAGAGAGAGAGAGGAAGGCAGAGGGGAGAGAGGGGAGGAGAGGAGTGAGCAGGGCAGAGAAAGGGTCGAGAGAAACGTGGTCTGGGAGATAGAAGAGACAGCTAAGTCTTAGGGTTGAAGACAAGCTGGAAGAGAAGGAAACTAAGTTTGAGCCCAGAGGTGGGTGAAGACAGACAAACTGAATTTGAACCCAGAGGTGGGTGAAGAAGACAAGAAGAAGAGTTCAAAGTCGAAATCCCAGAGACGCCCACGAAGCCCCACCCCTAAAACCCTGGAGCCAGTCAACCAAGGGCGTCACCATAAGCATTGCTGACGAAGACTTGAAGGAAACTTTTTTAAAGAACTGGGGTGGGGGGAAAACTTTGGTTGTGTGTCCCGGAAAAAACCCTGGCCAGGAAGAAGTCATTTTTTAAAAAACCCGGGTTTAGGATAATTGATCTTTTTTTTTTGTTATTTCATGGGTGGGGATTGATTTTTTCATGTTTAAAATTTTATAAGTAGAAATTGAAATTTTTATTTTTTGTGCTCAGTGGGGTTTAGGAGAGAAACAAATTTGCGTGACCCCCTTTCCCAAAGAGAGGTAAAAGTTTGGTGTGCGAAATGATTGTGCAAATGCGGTATGAGTGAAAAAGATAACCTTGGGGGTTTTAAAACCTGACTAAAAATTTTAATCAACTTAGTGCCCCTTAAAAACCATCCCCTTTTTCCCCGGTCCGGGACAAAGTGGCGTCCTCCCAGGATTTGCAGGGCCCCAAAATTTTTTCAGGGGGGGAAAAAAAAGTGGGGACAAGATTTGTATTTGGGGGTTTAAAAGCGCCCCACTAAAGGCAATTATAATTTAGCCCCTTCAAATTTTTTCCTTTATTTCTTTGAGGGGTTGATGTTGGCTTTGTGTGGGGTGGTTGTTTTAAAAAAGGTGGGAAGAAAAAACGAAGAACGATTTTTCAAGTTTAACCCCCCCCACAGAAGCTGGGGTTTTTTTAAGTTTTAAGGCCCCTTTTGGTTGGGAAAACACAAACCTTTGGGTTTGGGGGTACTCGAAACCCTTTTTAGTAATAAATGGTGTACCAACTTTTTACTGGGTTTAAAAGCGAAAAAGGGGTTTTGGTGGTACAAAAAACATAAAAGGGGAAAGAAAAGGGCTGAAGAAAGTTTTACCCCTTTGGGGAAAATGATTAGTTTGGGGGAGAAACTGGGTTATACAGGAATGAACTGCGAGTTTCCTTTGAACCAGCAGAATAATGAGAGGGATAAAAGGGCTGAAAAAAGGGAAGTTTGAAAAAAACAGCCGCGCGTCAAAGTAATCTAAGGCGAACTGCTGCTTCAAGGCAAAGCAAATGCAGCAGAGCAGAAGTGCAGCGCTAAAACAGAGCAGATGCAGAGAGTCCCGGCGGCCAAAACAAGAGCGATGCAAGGTGCAGCTGCCATTTAAAGGGGGAGGGGGGAAGAGAAGGGGAAATTTCAAGTTCTAGCCAAACAAATTGAGTTGGAAAGAATAAAATTAAAAAATCGTAGTGAAATCGACCCCAGTTCGGGATCAGTGGGCCGCAGACAAAGTTGAAACCACCTAAACATAAAGGGGCCACGTTCAGGAAAAATTTGTTCGATCGATCCCTATATCAGTGGGTTTTGGGAAACTTTTTTGCCAGCACGAGGGCGGGCCTTTGAAAGGGACTGGGCAATAACCTGTCTGTTTGTTGACAGGTCTTTGGGGTTCCCCCCCACTTTTTCCACCTTCCCCAAAAGGGATCAGAGAGATTTGGCACGGTGAAACGAAGAAAAATTTTTCCTAAAGGAAAAGATTTGACTGAAGAAGGTTTTGGCGTAAGTTTCGCGAGGCAAGAACGAACGGGTGAGACATACCACATTTCCCGGTTTTTTAGACGGATCACTTTTTCAACAAATGGGTAAAACCCTTAGTGGAGAAGACATTGTTTTTGAAGGCCCAAGACCAGGTGATGAAGGAACGAAGTTGAGGGGTTGGGGGAAAGGGGGCCTTCCCATCCACTTTAAAAAGGAAAAAAGGTGAAACCCAAACAAGTGAGGTACTTCAGAGGGCCCAGGCCCCTTTAAAGGGAAGTGGGCGTGTTTTACCTGAAAAAGAAGAGGGCCTGGACAAACCCAAGGACGGTGGGCCAGCAAAATAAACCACTTTAATGAGTAGCAGTACACACCCGGGGGCCCCCCACAGCGCCCACGTGAGCAAACAAGGGGGGAAAAAACCCAATACCCAAGGGTCTAGGAATGAGCGAAACCTTTTTTTCTGTGCAAAAGGGAAAAGGGCATTTGGGGCTAGGGTTTGTATTTTTTAAAAGCCCACAGAAAGCAGCAGCAATGAGGGTAGGGCCCAGTAAAAAGCCCCCCAAGGTAGAAAGGGGAGGAAAAAAGAACAGTGTTTTTTGCGGGAAATTGTGCTGTGTGTTAAAAGATTCAGGCGAAAATTTTGATGTCACAAAGGCAGAGTGGGTTTGGAAAAGGTGGTTAATGTCTTAGAAAATTTGGGTTTTCCCTGGTTTTTAGGGTTAAAAGGACCCCGGGGTTAAAAGGGACAATTCATGGGTTTTAAAACACGAGGTGTAAAAAAAGTTTTGGAACATTACAAAAATTCAAACGGCCCCCGGGGGTTTATTGCTACACCCTTTTTTAAATTATTTGGAAGTGTACGGCTTTGGTTTGTTCCGAAGCTGCCGTATGATTTGGTAATTGGTAAAAACCTAGGGGGGCACGTGGGAAAAGGGAGACACAGCCCGTGATTTCTTTGTTGATCAAGAAAGGAAATCCGGAGAAAAAGGGCCCCCGAGCGGTCACACACTTCAGAACGCAAGGGAGCGTGTCTGGTGAGACAAACCCCCCCTCACTTAAAAAGCAAAACAAAAGGGGGCGTTTACCGTTTAGAAAGTTTTTTAAAGGCCCTCGCTAAAAAAGGGAAGAAGAAAGGTGTTTAAGGAGGGCACCCTCGGGTTTGGGGTTGGGAAAGGGTGGCGTTTTTTTTCCCGGGCTTTCACTCACTTGAGTTCGGGGGGAAAATGAAAAGAAAAGATCGTTGTGCCCAAACCCCAGAAAGGCGGTTTATGTCAGAAAAACATGTGGGCTTTACCCTTCCCCTTTTTCGGAAAAAGGCCTCACAAAAAGGGATTTACGCGGGGAGATACTGGCCCGGGTTTTCCCTTTGGGGATATCAGGCGGTTTTTTTGTGCCCATTTTCAACACATGTCGCGGGGGTACGACAACTGGTTTTTGAGAGTGAAGGAAGATTTAAAAGGACCGTAGGCCCCAAAAAAAAATGGTCGGGCGAAAAAATCCCCGGGGTTTTGGGTGCGGGGGGGCTTTTGCAGTGTCGCGTATGGTGTGTTGGGTAGTTGGGGCCAAGTGTATGAAAAGAAGGGAAGGGGAAAATTTTTTAGAAACATAATGGTTTTTTCGGCCCCACGACCCCTTTGGGGCTGGTGGAGAAATTTCCCTATCTATGTGGATTTTTTGCTTGGGTAGTGTGTATGTATTGATTTTTTTTCCTAAAATTTTTTTGGGAAGACAAAAATTGCGTGCGTTCTCTGGTGTAAAAAGTTTTTAAGAGAGGCCGGGGATTATTTTTATTTGTCTAAATGGGGGAAAAATTTTGGTTGGGCAGTCCTTGAATGTGTTTTGCCCAATGCAGGGCATTTTTCTTCGAGTGGGGGGAAATTTTTTCCAAAAGGGGCGTTTAAACCCCTCACAAAAGGGATTAGACGCCCCGGGTGCAAAGGGACGGTTGTACGTAGTATACAAAAAAGGTAAAGACCAATTAACCCGGGTAACCCTTTCCCCATCGCCCAAAAAGCCGAACTGTGTGAAAGGGCCCAAGTGGGCAGATGACAAACAAAACCTAGGAGAAAAGTTCGGAAACCCGCCCAGTGGCCCAAAGGGGGGGAAGGGGTTTTAACCACTTTCGACCTCGGTGCTCCAAAATGAGCGCAAATTTCTTGGGCAGCTGGGGTTTTTCTTGTGTAAACAGTCCGTTAAAGAGAGGGGTTTTGGGGCTCGTTCGGTTTTTGGGCCCTGGGTCCTGTGTTGGGGTTTTATTGTCAGGCTGGTTTAATGCTTTTAAAGGGTTTTAGTTGCCTCCTTAAAATAATTTTTTTTTGGTTAAGTAACCCAAAACCCAAGTCGGCCCCGGGGGGTGTTCGATGTCCTCTGGGGGGTAAGTGTGGGGTTTGCTAAAAAATTAGGTAGGGGTCTGTGTAAATGCTGATGGTGGGAGAAGTAGGAAAGGAGAATTCAGGGGACTTTTTGAACTAGGGGTTTGAGGAAAACAGCGTGGGGCAAAGGCATGGCCCGAAAGGGAATTTCCTTTTTTTTCCCTCCCTATAAAAAAGAGGGAGGGGAAAAACGTGTCCGGGAGAAAAAACCAGGGAGAGAGAGAGAGAGAAAGGCAGAGGGGAGAGAGAGAGGAGAGGATGAGCAGGACAGAGAAAGGGTTTGAGAGAAACGTGGGTTTGGGGGAAAGAAAAAGACAGCTAAGTCTTAGGGGTTTAAGCAAGCCCGGAAGAGGGAAAGGGAAAATAAGTTTGAAGCCCAGAGGGGGGTGAAAAAAAGACCCAAAAAGAATTTGAACCCCGAGGTTTGGGGGAAAAAGACGAAGAAAAAGTTCTACGTTTGAAATCCCAGGACGGGCCACGAAGACCCAGCCCTGAAAACCCGGGGGCCAGTCAACCAAGGGGGTCACCATCCCGCAGTGTGCGGGAAAACTTTGGGAAAAAACTTGTTCAAGAAAAATGTGGTGTGGTGTGAAAGCGGGGGTTGTGTGTGGAAAAAATGGGCCCGGGAAGAAGCATTTTATTACAACCCCGGGGTTAGGAAGTTTTGGGTCTTTAAGTTTTGTTTTTTCATTTTGGGGGTGATTGATTTTTCATGATTAATTTTTAAGTGCATAGAAAATTTTATTTTTGTGCTCAGTGTGTTAGGTGAGAAAAGAATGGGGTGGGGCATCCCATTCCCCCGAAAAGGGGTGAATGTTTGGTGTGGGGCATGAGTGTGCAATGCGGGATGAGTGCAAAGATAACCTTGGGGTGTTAAGCCTGAATAATTAAAACAACAAATTATTTCACTTAAGGGAAAACCATCACGATTTCCCCCCCCGGACAAGAAAGCCTTTGAGCCCATTCCAATAAGGAAATCATCAGTTTGGTTTTTTTAAACAAAATCAAAATCAGATGGGTAAAAAATTTACCCGAAAAAATTTTTAGTTTTTTAATTTATGGGTTTTAAGTACTTGCTTTGGGCTGTTAAAGGGGTTCCCAAAATAAGGGGAAACGTAAAAATTTTTTGTCCCCCGTTTTTGTAAAAAAAAAAGGGGAAACCCACAAGCCATCTAAAAATTTTCCGAAACCCATAGCATTAACACACACGCCCCGTAAACTAACCGAAAGAAAATTTTTTTTAATAGACTTTGCATTTTCTGTGAAAAAAAAAAAAGACATCATTCCAAATTTTAAACAATTAAACTTTCGTAAAGGGGAACTGGGCCCAGAAATATTATTTTAAAATTAAACAAAAAAAATTTAAAAAAAACAATTTGCAAACGTAAAAAAAATTCTGGCCCACATTTTGTTTAAATAAACAAAAATTGGATCAAAAAAAGGGGGCATTTTCCCCCCCATTAAACAAACTTTAAAAAATTTTTGGGCTGTAGGAAATGTATACAATTAAAGTTAAATGCTCTCTTTAAAGATTGGGGAATTCAAAACAAGGCAGGGGAAAACAAATTCCCCAGTAGAAAATTTGTCGATGGGATTCCCTCCCAAAGGGGCAGTGTTTAGCTCCCCGCTTTTTTTTCTCATTGCTATTTGGGAAATTTTTCCCAAAAAAGTTATCTAAAAAGGTAGTTCTTTTTTTAAAAATCAGACGACACCATGCATGTGGTTTGGAAACAGCCTTAAAAGAAAACTCCACTCGTGATAAAAAATCTCATAAAAAATTTATCAAGACAAAAAAATGGGAATGGCGGAATTTCTTTAAGTTTTTAAAAGGATTAAAATTTTTGTATTGAAACGAAAACAAATATAATTCTTTTCAATAGTGGTAATAGTCCAGATAAACTGCCTGTTTTTACATTGGGTGAAACACCTCTTAATTACATAACAGAAGTTAAATTCCTAGGAGTCCATTTTACAGCTGAACTATCATCGAACACTCATATTGAATACTTACTAACAAGGCGAGGAAAACATTAAAATTTCCTTAAAATTATTTCTAAAGAAAAATGGGGACAGAATTCATCTACATTGATAACTCTGTGTAAATCTTTAATGAAGTCCAAAATAACATATGCCCAAGAAGTAATCTTTAGCGCTCTTAAATACCTATTGAAAAAGCTTGAAAGTATTGAATGCAAGGCATTGAAATTAGCACATGGCCTTCCGGTGCATGCATCATCTTCTCGTACGTATTCCGAAGCGCAGGTGCTTCCCTTAGATGAATACAGAGAGTTAGCGTGTTGTAAGTTTGTTATCAAGAATACAACTGATAAAACGCACATTACATCTGAAAATGAGGTCAGATATTGATTTTCCTAAAAGAGCAAAATCTACAGCTTTCAAAAAACACTGGCAACTTCCACATCAAAAAGTATAACTGATTCTGGAGTTTCAATTGATAAGGATGCACTATCCATTTGTCATGTGACGTAGCCTCACATCAAGGCATGTGACGCTCCATCGCATGTAGTTAGTGATATGAATCATTTCCCCGTGCCACAATTAAAGGAAGAATATTCAAAATGGCTTGTCTAGTGTAGCGGGCGTCCCCAAAATAATTGTGAGTATGACTCATTCAAGAAACGAATGTGGTCATTGGGTGAAAGTGACCACTGAGTGAGAGTTTAACAAGGGCTGGTAAGGTAAGGTGCTGGTCATTGTTTTTGAACACTGAGTATGCACTCACTAGGAGAAGGGGGAAAGAGTCAGTTTTAACCCAGCAGATGGCCTAGAGACTCGAACCTGTCAGGACGGTGGTCCTCTTTGCTGACCAGTCATTACCAGGTGAGCGATAGATAGTTGGGGAAAGCTACAGGGGGAAAACTTAAAGAAGAGAGAAAGAATTCATATGTTGAATTGAGAAGCAGGTTACTTACACGAACCTTATTCGTGTTTCAGCCCTTCACCCTTTACCCTTCGCCCTTCACCCTTCATCTTTCACCCCGTGAGGTGGTTGAAGATGGCCATGGTGTGGGGAACATACCGTAGTTCAGCCCCAGCCAGTACCAACTCCAGGGAGAGGAGTTGAAGCTCGTCATTTCGCAAGAGACAGAGGAAGTCGCGGAAGAGAAAACGAGACTCGTATCTCCAGGACAAGAGAGTTCGAGGGGGCAGTATATTGTCCCCAGAGAGAGAGACAGGGAAAGGAGAAAGCAGGGGAGCTTTTTCTTGAGGCAGGCAGGTCCTCAGTGATTACGGGAGTTATGTATTCTCCTGGTTCGGATTTTTTTGGATAACGGAATGTGAAGGCCATAGCTTTATAGAAGCGGAACTAGACTATTTTATCTCTCGATGTGAGGAGAGATACATGTGTGCAGATTTATTTGTCTCTCGGTGTGAGGAGAGATACATGTGTGAAGATTGATTTGTCTCTCGATGTGAGGAGAGATACATGTGTGCAGATTTATTTGTCTCTCAGTGTGGAGAGAGATACAGTTGTAAACTCTGTTTACAAGTGGTTGATGATTTAGTAAATTGTTTTCCCTGAAGGAGAGGGGGAGAAGAAAACATTCGGTAGTGCGCCTTTTGGTTGTTTGGAAAGATTGCGTGTGCGTATGGAGTAAATGCTGTCATGAATGCGGGTATGCAAGAGTGACAGTGTGACAGTGGTGACCCCGACTCCAGTTTCACCGGCGTAGCTGCCGTTTGTTTCCCCGGAGAAAAAAAAAGAAAGATTTCTATTTGTGCCCTTGGGGTTTAAAAAAAAAAGGTTTATATTTGAACCCTCCAGGGTTTTGAGGGAATAGGAAAAAAAAGGAATTTCTATTTTTGATGTGGCCCTCAAAAGGTTGAAGGGAAGGAAAAAAAAAAAAGAAAAGTTGATTCATGATTGTGTATAATAATTTTGCATATGTTGTTGTTTTGCTATTGTCTATTGTGGTTAAGGTGTTTGAGATTCTTTTGTTTGGCTCTACTCCCTTCCTGATAAGGTTTTTTTTTTTTTTTTTTTTTGTAGGAGTTTCTTTTTTGTGTGACCCCTATTCTCCCGTCGCACCCCCCACCTCAGGACCGGTAGCCTCAACCACCTCGTTGCTCGACGAACCCCTGCAGCAAGGGGGCAGGGCGTTGAGAGTCGTATTTTTCCCTGTCCCCCCCTAGAGGATTAGAAATTTTGTCCCCTTTACCTCGGTGCCCTCTTCCCCAGGACCTGATATAGCCCCAACCTCTTCCCTGCGTTTTAGCAGGGGACCAAAGGCGTTTGGGGAGTCAATAGTCCTTTTCCCTTCATATAAATATCAATTTCTCTTTTTCGCTTTCTCTTCCTCTCCCCTAATGTTTCAGTTTTGATTTTTTATTCTATTTCTATTCTCCCCTTGCCCCTCAGAGTGTGGGATCAACTTCCTCCTCCTCACGTCCATCGCTAATAGTGGGGGGGGGGGGGTAGGTGGTTGGAGGTTGATTACCGCTCTGGGGCCCCAATAAAACAAACTTTAACTTTTGATCATTTTTTTTTTTTTGGGTGAGGTGCGAGATTTTCTTTGAGTTTGTGACTGGTGCATTTTATTGTGATTGTTTAGTATTTTTGTAATATTTTACTGTAGTGTGGTGTATATTGTGCAGTGATTTGTTTTTTTTCTTTTTTTTTCTTTTTTTTTTTTTTTTTTTCTCTTCTTTTTTTTTTTTTTTTTTTTTTTTTTCTCCTTCTCTTTCTTTTTTTTTCCCTTTCCTTTTTTTCCCGTCTTCCCCAGTTTCACACACACGGGAGACAGTGGACCACTAGGGTGGCTGGTCTGAGGCTTCTTTCTATTTTTTTTTGCTTTTCCCTTGATTTCCTGCTCACTATTCCGGTCCCTGTGTATCCTTTCATTTTTCCTTTTCACCCCCCTTTTTATCAAAAACTACTTCCACATTAAACCTTCCCCCTCCTCAATAGGCCTTCCTATCTAGGTTTTCCCTTTTCAAAACATTTTTTTTCATCTTTTAAGGTAGGAATTTTTTCCGCTAAGTTTTGTGTTTCTTCCTTCCTATTCTCTTCCCCCTCCCGCCTCTTTTAAATTGTTTGTGCTTTCCATTTGTTTTGTAAATTTATAAATTTCATTTTTTGTATAAGCGGTAACATATTTTGATTTTGTAAATTCGTTAGAAATTTAAAGTAAGAAAAGAAAGAAAACTGACAACAAGAACATTTAAGAACTAAAACTTTAATAAAAGAAATTTATGTTTCAGAAAACTTTATTGTGTGATTTCCTTTCTTAAGGGAAACGCGTTTTTGCATTAAACTTTCATTTTTGTTTTCTAAATTCCAAAATTGAATATCAGTATGCAAATTATTTTGAAAATCTACAATTCCTTGGATTTTCATATCTACCACACCCTGTTTAAGTAAGCTGTTTCCTGTTTATTTTTTTTTAAATATTTTTATTATTATTATTAATTATATTAATTATTCGGGAAATTGAATTCTGTATTTGTATAATAATCTAATTATAAGGTTTTGTGAAAAATAAAATAACTAAAATAAAAACAACATTATCCATATAATCGACCTTATTTTTTATTCAACTTTTTGAGATTGATTTTTTTTTTTTATTTGTTTTTTATTTATTTTTATTGTGTTTATTAATCTGAACGCTTCTTCTTATTTTGGGATGATTTTGATAAATATGTATAACAAGCGGAAACGCACTTGGGTTTTGATGGAGAGAAACTTACTAACTATGTGCAAAACATGCATAGATAGGGCAGACAGGCTAAGACAGAGGGAATCTGAAGAAAATAGACTACAGAGGAAGCTGAAGAACATAGACTAGAGAGGAAGAAAAATAGACCTACAGAGGGAAGGCTGAAGGAAAATAGACTAAGAGGGAAGAAAATAGACACAGAGGGAACTGAAGAAAATATAGACTACAGAGGGAAGCAAATTGGAGGAAAAAAAGATTTACAGAGGGAATATGAAATGAAGAAAAAAAGACTACAGAGGGAATCCTGAAATTGGAAGAAAAAAAAAGATTCAGAGGGTAAAGCTGAAAGCTGAAGAAACGTCAATTTAAGTTGAGACAATAGAACTAGAAGACTTGATGCTGAAATTAAAAGAAATACCATGGCATCAAGAGAACCTCCCCACCAGTTATCCGACAGTCGGTTTTCCCCTTACCGCAGCCGCGCCTCTCAACCAAAGCGGCATATATTCCAAAGTTGTTGCCGCCTTTCGAGGAAAAACCGGATGACATAGATAGTTTTCCCTTTTTTCCGTTTTGAAAGTTTCAACGGCAACGTCATGTGAGGTTGGCGCCCAAAGGAAAAGTGACATTGTATATTGCGTCGGTTTATTAAGGGAAGCGCTTTGGACATTGTACCACCATCAGATCATTCACTTTGCATCGAAACAAAAACAAACTTGGGGACAGTATGAAAAGAAGCACCTCCTTCCTCCCCCCAAGTAAATTTTTCAATGTTCTGCTGATCCGTATTTTCTTCCCACGAACGTTTTCCGTTCTGTGCTCCCTGAAAAAAAGGAGAATCGTTTCCCCTCCGTCGTTTCTGATCACGGCGATGAGTCATTGTTTGGTATCGAAGGACGAGTTATCTAAAACGAACAAGACCTTTTCAGTCACTGCGAGATCTCCTCCTTCTTAGAGAAACAAACTTTTCCAGAGCGTGACAGCAAAGATCTGGCCACTTCCAAAGAATGGGCAAATTGAAAACGTGGAGGAAATGTGTTCATATGGCTGATCAGTATTTGTGTCGCTCAACAACCCAATAAGGGCGGTGGCTAGAAAGGAGTAATTTTTCCATCGTATTGAGTCTCAACAATAAGCGTCATGTACTATCCCCAACAGGGACAGGGAAGTTACAGGTAAAGAAAATCGTGGGACATTTTTTGAGTCCTCAAGGATATAAACCTATCCTAGGAACGGCATCGATGGATCTTTCCGCGGTTCGAGTGACTTTATCGTTCAATAACCAGTACTGCCCGCCGAAAGGGACCCCCCGTTACTTCTACTAACTTCTCAGCAAAACCGTATGTCCGAGACCCGTGGAACAACACATGACCTTCAACCCACGTAACCTTTTTGGGGCCAGTTCCGTGTCCAGAAACAGAAGTTTTTCTCAACAAAAACAGGTCAGCAGCCGACAACAATGCGCCTGTTTCATTTGTGATGGCAAGTTTCCATCTGAAACCAGAAAATTGCCCCCATATCAGACCGGAGATTTCAAAAACCCGCATTAAGGTCACCACTGATTGAGAAGAAGGCCTGTGTGTTTTTGGAGACAACCAGATCACTCAGTTGATTGGACTGGTGTTAGAAAAACGGAGTCCATCAATGGATTGCAGGCTTCGTGTTTTTTTGCGAGAACACTGGGTGCACCACTGCTGGTGAACAGGAAATCTTTTCGTGCATCAAGACCAGTGAATCACCCCACAACAACACTGTCCAAAAGTGTAGTGGTCGTTTGGGAGCAAGATAGTAAAAACTGTATCCGCTGGCGAAAATTTCAGTCGGAACACAAAACACCGAACTAAAAACTCCCGGCTTTCCTTACCGTGTCATTGTGTCATTGATAACCTCCGACTGGCCTGCGAACTTGAATCTTGGGCACTTTGCCAGGTGTCGCTACAGTACCTGGGGTGACTGGAGGATCGTTTGCTCCTTGTCTTTTGAGTACTTAGATCTAATGTCATAGAGCAGCGGAAAAGGCTATACAAAGGCCGCAAAAAAGTCCCTCACAACTGATGAACTCCAGATTAACCCCAGATGATTTAAAAGAAAAATGCCATGGGAAAGACGAGAACGCTGACGAACAATACTATCTCCTGCTGCTAAACAGAACCCATGTCACCTGACTAACAAAACGGACACAACCAAACGGTAACATTACAGGACTCTATAACATTCTCGTACAATGGTGTGTAACTCTGGACAGGGAAACAACAGACGAGGTTGTTGTTCCCAAAACCACTTAGGAGAAACAGAGCTGCACGACGGCTCAAGAAGCATTGTTCGTCTGGACCCTGGTGAAATCAAAAGAACATTAAAGTAGAGTTCTTGGATACTTTTATTGGCCAGGTGTCCCACAAAGGAAAGTACGAAATACTGCCGCCATGTGACATCAGCCAAAAGAACATCTCAAAAAGGTCGCTTCCCAAGTGCACCTTTGCAGCCAAAAATCCTCTCATATACTAGTTCCCATTTCGAAGGTAGCTATTGATATTCTGGTTGGAAACCTTTAACCACTGTCTTCCCCTCTTTCTTCTTTTGCTTCTTAATCATCTTCCGGATATCGCTATATCTTGACTTTGGTTGGGAGGATACAGGCTGACAAGGTATCCAGAAAGCATTATCAGCTGAAGAAAATGATACATGACTGTCGCTGAGCTTTTAAACTTGCGATTTTTATTTGTTTCCATGGTGGGTCTCCCAGACGAAATTCCTCCGCTCGGATAGTGGAACGCAATTTTTTCATTTCTGATCCCTCATGAGAGTAAATTAACAACTGTGTCCAATTCCTCTTCCAATACAAACCAACACGGGGGGGCCCATATCATCCCACAATCGAAAGGCATGGTTATGAAACGTATCGAATGGAACGTTAAAGTCGCATGTTGAGAAAGGGTGGTTGCCAGGCACGAGCCCCCAGGGAATGGGAATCGTTCGGTCGTAACCGGCTATTTCTTTTTGCATACAGGGAAATGCCGGAACGAAAACGCTGGGATCTCACCATTTGAAAGCCTTCAATAATTCGGACACATCACCAAGGGGATACCCCCCCCCCCCCCCCCTTTGGATCTAATGAATGACACAATGGACGAAAAAGACGGACATATCCTGACGATGTAAAAAACTGTTTAACCCCCAATACGTTTTTTATGAACTGCATATCGTTGAAGGAAAGCGAGTGAGCTTGCTCAAAAACAGTCAGCTGATAGGAAAAACTGATGTGTACAAGGACATTGCAGGACCAGAAATCAAGGAGTTCCACGTTTCCTTCAGTGTGATAGGGGATAAAGTCCCTTTGTGCTACTAACTTATGAACATTAACAAGCATCGATCGTGATATGTGGAAGGGTCCTTTTCAGGTGGACGAAAAAATTTCTGAAGTAAATTATAAAGAACAAAAAATGGCAAACCACTGAGAAGTATTTCATGTGAACCATGTTGAAGAAGTAAGTTGAACACTACAAATGTTTTTGCCATCGAAAAACGCAGGTCGGTTGAGTGGATATATCATTGTCAGAAACTGATGGTCAACATGGACAGACATTATCAGCAGTGAAGAATTTGTACCCAATGTAACGTACAGGGACAGATCAAAGGTTATGAAAAACAGCAAATGTTAGGAGTGTTTAACATCCTAACCCATATGCAGATGATGTTGTAACCCCTTCCTATATCTGGATCTGTCTATCAAAGGTGAAACCTATGAGGATGTGTGTTTTTCTGTCGGAATGATTTCCGTAACTACTCAACCGAACCAGCCCAAAGACATTTTTGAAAGACTTTCAGGATGTGTTGAGACGGATACCCAGTACAAGTACTGGTATTAACCCCCAAAGTATTGCAGTTAACTTATCCTTAAATAACCCAGTGCGAACCCAGACCCAAATAATGTCACGAAGATACCCCTGCCCCGTTTGCAAAAAAAAAAAAAAAAAAAAATAGGAAATGTACGAGAGAGTGCTAGGCTATTGTATATGGGCATGTTGAGAAAGTTCGCCAGGTCTTGACTGGAAAAAGTTTCAGTTACAAGACTGAACCAAAGGCCACTGGAACCGTTCTTGAAATCGAGTCAAAAGACTAAGAACAGCAGGTTATTAAAGATGGTCTTTTGGCATTGCGAGGAATTTTCCAGTTTACTGTTGAAAAACCAGTGTCCTGGAACACAAAATGACATGGCAGATTTGTTTGTCGACTGCGGTGAATATTCATGGAACAAATGTAAACTGTCCTTCAGGGAAGAGACTAATTCCTATGGTTTTTGTGTCTATCTTAAAGTAATAAACGGTGTGATCACTTTTTGACGGTGCATTGTATGCTATTGACTGTTTAAAAATCAATCAAGTGGTATTTATTGCATAATTTGCTATGTTTGAATGACTAAAAATATTGGCAAGCAAACGACTATACTTGATGGTGATGGTAATAACAATATTAATTTCTTGGTAAACCAATGGAAAAAAAGAAATCCATGTACATTTATGTCTAACCAACTTGCTGGTGAAGATGAATAAATATGATGTGTGATGAGCAAAATAACCCTTTAAGAATGTATATACACCTGTATTTGATGTGTTGCAAAGAGACAAACCAATTGTTATCATTTGTCATAGTCAACATATGAAAAAGCATTGTGACTTTTCAAGAATGGCGCTATTAAAGCATTACATAGTGGGAAAAAAACTAATGTTAAAAAACTGAGGTTTATTTTGTATACCCATGGTCTATTGAGAAACATTTACACCTTGGGAAATATTCACAATTAATTTTTTATGAGGGTTTTGAAACATTATTGAATGAAGTGAGCAAAGAACAAGGGAAAATCACATCACATCAATAATGTGTATGAACACAATTTGTGCTTTTTGAAAAGTTTTGAACTTCCCCTAAATTAGTTTTAATCCAATGTAATTGTGAAAATGTAATCTTGTTGAATAGGGTTGAACAATATGAAAGATTTGTATATTATAATAAAAGATTGAAAGTTTGAAATATGCAATTTATGGTGGAGTCAAGAGATTGAGATTCTATAACGTTGATTATATAAATTGGAGAATCCATTGTTGCCGAAGGTTACACATTTGGAGATTCCAGTGCATGAAGAATGTGTTTTAAGGTGAAGTTGTATATTCCTTAAAAAAAACATTTACTGAGAAAAATTTTTCATCCCAGATGGGGTGGGTTGTCAGTGTTACGTAGCCCTACACCATCAAGGCAAGTGACCTCCAACGCATGTATGTATAGGGATATGGAATCATTTCCCCGTGCCACAATTAAAGGAAGAATATCATATGGCCTTTTTCTAGTGTAGCGGGGGGCGTCCCAAAATTAATTGTGATGTATGACTCAATCAAGAAACGAATGTTGGTCATTTGGGTGAAAGTGTACCACTGAGTGAGAGTTTAAAACGAAGGGCTGGTAAAGGGTTAGTTGCTGGTCAAGCATTGGTGTTTTTGAACACTGAGTATGCCACTCACTTGAGATAAGGGGGAAAGAGTCCAATATAAAAACACCCAGCGAAATAGGCCTAGAGAACTCGAACCTGTCAGGACTGTGGTCCCTCGATATGAGCTGACGCAGACGTCTTACCAGGAGGAGCGATAGATAGTTGGGGAAAGCTCACAAGGGGGAAAAACTTAAAGAAGGAGAGAAAGAAATTCATATGTAGAATTGAGATAGCAGGTTAACTTACAAACGATCCATAATACGTGTTACAGGACAGTCAGCCCTTCAACCCTTTAAAAACAAACCCCATACGCCCTTCAGTCACACACCTCCTTCAACTTCACTCCAACCCAAAGCCCGAGAGGTGGTTATGAAGATCGCCATGGTTGAGTTGGGGAAAACATAGATCCTGTATCTTTTTTCAGGGCCCCAGGGCCAGTACCAACACTGACACCAGGGAGGAGGATTGAAAGCTCGTCATTTATCGCATGAGACCAGAGGAAAGTTCCCGCGTGAAGAAGAAGACGAGACCTCGTATCTCCAGGAAATTGACAAGATATAGTTTTCGAGGGGGGCATATAAATAAGTCATCAGAGAGAGAGACCCAGGGAAAGGAGAAAGCAGGGGAGCTTTTTATCCTTGAGGCAGCAGTTCCTCAGTGATTACGGGTAGTTATAGTATTCACCCCTGGTATTTCGGATATATTTTGGAAAAACGAATGTGAAGGCCATAGCTTTTATAGAAGCGGAACTAGACTATTTTATTCTTATCTGCTAGTCCGAATGTGAGGAGAGATACCAATGTGTGCAGATTTTATTATTGTCTCTCGGTGTGAGGAGGAAATTACATGTGTGAAGATTGATTGTCCCGTCACGATAATGGTGAGAGACAGAATACATTGTGCAGATTATATTTGTCTCCTCCTCGTGAGTGAGAGAGATACAGTTTGTAAACTCCAACTGATTACAAGTGGTTGAATGATTTTAAGTAAATTGTTTTCCCTTAAGGAGAGGGGAGAAGAAAAACAAACGGTTAAGGTGCGGCCTTTTTGTGTTTGAACAGGATTGCGAGTGGCGTAAGGAGTAAAAGCTGTCCTTAATGCGGGAATGCAAAGAGTGACAGGGTGACACATTAGACCATTACTTTTCTCCGGATACCACCATGGGATGGCTTTAATAAAGCAAAACCCCACATTTTGAAATTGAACATACAATGCAAAAATGATGAAAATTATAAATATGTTAGCAATCAAGATATCAATGTCCCACGTGAAAGAACTATTATATCAAATGTCACGTTGAAAAGAACTATTCAGAGTATTTGAAAATATACACAGACGGTTCGTGCATTGATAAACAAACAGGCTGTGCATTCTTAATACCAGACTTAAGAGTAGATAAATCATTTTATATCCGAATTAACAAATCGATATTTACAGCAGAATTAGCAGCAATACTCATGG
>JAFLJL010001022.1:0-10000 GCA_018398815.1 Conus ventricosus
TTATGGTGTTTAATTTAAATAAAATTTCTAGAAATACCTAATACAATTTATTATTTTTGGTTGTTTGTTATTTCTGCGGGACACTTCCTGCTTAGTAAAAATTTCCCCAAACTATACATACAGCATCTGTGCAATTCTCGACGCTTTCTGTTGTTGTTTGCACAGATGTTGTGCAGAACCAACCTGGCTGTAAATCTACCACAGAAATTCCTTATTGTATGTGGGGGTTACATTATCAAGCGAGATTTAAAACGACAGAGAGAGGCTCTGGACATTGAAGATCCAAATAACCTAGTACTTAGATCCAAACAGATGAAGTTTGATATTTCCAATGATTGCCTTCTTTTGTGCACAGCCTGTTAAAGATGTAAAGAAAGGAAACATCTCCGTTAACTAGATCAGGACATTTAGTTTCCAGTAAAATGTTGAAGACATTTGTTTGCATTGAGGACCAGAAGACAAGTGGGCTCACACTGCACTTGGAAGAATAAAAGCTGTCAATGATCTTCATGCTGCAGATGTTGTATATCATAAGCAGTGCAGTGTAAATTTCAGAACACTGAAAGAAATCCCACAGGCGTTCCTGAGTTCTTCAGAGGAAGAATCCGCAGATACTGCATGTGCCAACAAAGGGAGACCTGGAGATACACATCGTGTCAAAGCCTTCACACGTGTCATTCTTCTTCTTTTTTTAAAAAGAAAATGATGATGAGCAGATCACAATCACTGACTTGTGTAAATAGATGAAAGGACACTTTATAGATGGGGGCACTTCTTACACAGACATAAATACATGCGGCAGAAAATCACAAACCACTTTGGAGATGAAGCAATAATTATCTGCATCAGAGGTAAACAAAATGTCGTCACCTTAAGATCAACTTAGGGGAAAATCCTTGCGCAGTTTGCAAAGTCCAACTGTCACACTGTCACTTTTGCATACCCGCATTCATGACAGCATTTACTCCATACGCACACGCAATCTTTCCAATCAACCAAAAGGTGCACTACCGAATGTTTTTCTTCTCCCCCTCTCCTTCTGGGAAAACACTTTACTAAATCACATCAGCAACTTGTAAACAGATTTTACACATGTATCTCTCTCCGCACTGAGAGACAAATAAATCCGCACACATGTATCTCTCCTCACACCGAGAGACAAATCAATCTTCACACATGTATCTCTCTTTGCACTGAGAGAAAAAATAGTCTTCACACTTGTATCTCTCTTTACACTGAGAGATAAAATAGTCTTCACACTTGTATCTCTCTTTACACTGAGAGATAAAATAGTCTAGTTCCGCTTCTATAAAGCTATGGCCTTCACATTCCGTTATCCCAAAATTTCCGGACCAGGAGAATACATAACTCCCGTAATCACTGAGGACCTGCCTGCCTCAAGTAAAAGCTTCCCTGCTTTCTCAATTCCCTGTCTCTCTGAGACACTATACTGCCCCCTCGAATTCTCCTGTCCTGGAGATACGAGTCTCGACTTCTCTTCCGCGACTTCTTCTGTCTCTTGCGAAATGACGAGCTTCAACTCCTCTCCCTGGAGTTGGTACTGGCTGGGGCTGAACTACGGTGTGTTCCCCACACCATGGCCATCTTCAACCACCTCACGGGGTGAAAGTTGAAGGGTGAAGGGCGAAGGGTAAAGGGTGACGGGTGAAGGGTGAAGGGTGAAGGGCTGAAACACGAATAAGGTTCGTGTAAGTAAACCTGCTTCCCAATTCAACATATGAATTCTTTCTCTTTTCTTTAAGTTTTCCCCCTGTAGCTTTCCCCAACTATCTATCGACTCACCTGGTAATGACTGGTCAGAAGAGAGGACCACCGTCCTGACAGGTTCGAGTCTCTAGGCCATCTGCTGGGTTAAAACTGACTCTTTCCTCCCTTCTCCTAGTGAGTGCATACTCAGTGTTCAAAACACATGACCAGCACCTTACCTTACCAGCCCTTGTTAAACTATCATCAGTGGTCACTTTCACCCAATGACCACATTCGTTTCCTGAATGAGTCATACTCACAATTATTTTGGGGACGCCCGCTACACTAGTCAAGCCACATGAATATTCTTCCTTTAGTTGTGGCACGGGGAAATGATTCATATCACTAACTACATGTGATGGAGCGTCACATGCCTTGATGTGAGGCTACGTCACATGACACCCCCCATCCTGGGATGAAAAAATTTTCTCCAGAAAATTTTTTTAAAGGCTATACAACTTCACTTAAACACATCTTCAGCCATGAATCTCAAAATGTGTAACCATCGCACATGATTCACCAAATTAATAATCAACGTATAGAATCAATCACCATGATCCACCATAAATAGCATATTTCAAACTTTCAATCTTTCTCAAAAAAAACACATTCATAATTGATCACCATATTCCACAAGATACATTTCACAAATTACATGGATAAAACAATTAGGGATATCAACAATTCAAAGCACAAATTGTGTTTCATACATTAAGATGTGAAGCACATTTTCCCTTGATCTTTGTCTCACATCATATGTTTCAAAACCCTCATGAAAATGAGAATATTTCCAAGTGTAAATGTTTCTCAATAGACATGTAAACAAAATAAACATAGTTTAAACATAATTTCTTTTTCCCCACATGTAATGTTATAGTCCATTGAAAAGTCACATGCTTTCCATTGTTGACAATGACAAATGAAAACAATTGGTTTGTCTCATTGCACAATCAAAACATGTATATATACATTTCTAAGAGGTTATGTGCTCATCCACACATACATAAGATTTCATCTTCACAAGCAACTTAGGACATAATAGTACATGATTTTTTCCATTGTTTACCAAGAATAATAGTATTACCTCAACATCAAGTAGTTGTTTGCTCGTCAAACCCATATAGTCACTTCAATAAGCAAATTATGCATAAATACGCCACTTGATTTAAATCGTCAGTGCATTACAATGCACCGTCAAAAGAAATGATCACACCGTTAATCATTAAGAAAGACAAAAACAGGAATAGTCTATCCTGAAGACAGTTACATTTGTCCATGAATATTCATGCACGTGACAACAATCTGCCATGACCATTTTGTGTTCCAGGCACTGGTTCAAACAGTTAAAACTGGAATTCCTCATATGCAAAGACCATCTTATAATCTGCTGTTCTTAGTCTTTGTCGATTTTAAGAAGTCAGATGGCCCTATGGTCAGTCTGTAACTGAACCATTCTTCCAGTCAAGAACCTGGCGAATTCTCAACATTGCCCATACAATAGCCAGCACTCTCTCTCAATAGTGGAGTATTTCTCCTGTGTCTTTGAGCAACTGTCTTACTGGCGTATGCGCAATGGTATTCAGAATGTGTAACTGAATTCTATGGGGTTCAATACCAGTTACTGTACCTGGGGTATCCGTCAAACCACATCCTGAAGTCTTTCAAAATGTCTTTGAGCTGTTCTGTTTGACTTGTAGACAATCTTTCGACAGAACCACATCCTCATTGGTTTCACTTTGATAGACAGAATAGGAAGGGGTACAACATACATCTGCCACTGGTAGATGATCCACTCCTACATTTGCTGTTTTTCATAACTTCGATCTGTCCCGGATACGTTACATTGGGTACAATATCATCACGATAATGTCTGTCATGTTGACATCAGTTTTCTGACACAGACTATCCATCAACTGACTGGTTGATGGCAAACATTTGTACGTTCAAACATACTTCTTCAAACATGTTCACATTGAAATTCTTCTCAATGTTTTCCCATTTTGATCTTTTAATTTACGCAGAAAGTTTTTTTCGACCACCTGGAAAAAGGACCCTTCACATAACACGAAGCTTGTTATGTTCATCAGTGAGTCAATCAAGGACATTTTCCCCAACGCTGCTGAAGGAGTGCCTTTGCTTTTTCTGTCTGCAAAGACCTTGTCTACATCTGTTTTCCAATCAGCTGACTGTTAGCAAGCTGAATGATCCTTCAAACGATATGCAGTTCATAAACGTATTGGTAAAACAGATTTTACTGTCAGGTATGTCCGTCTTTCGTCCTTTGTGTCATCAACAGATCGAAAGTACCCCCTGGTGTGTGTTCCGAAATGAAGCTCAAATGGAGAGGAGAATCCCAGCGTTTCGTTCGCATTTCCTAGTATGAAAAAAGCAAAGCCGGTATGAACGATCCCATTCATTGGGTTCTTGCATTGCAACCTTCTCAACATGGACTTTAAGTTCATTGAAACGTTCACCATTGCATTCGAATGGGGTGATATGGCGTGGTGAAATGGAAGAGATGACAACAGTCTATAAATTTCTCTCATGAGATCAGAAAATGAATTGCGTTCCACAATCCGAGAGATTTCGTTCTGGAAGACCACTCTGGAAAAAATTGCAGTAAGGCTTCAGGACAGATACTGTATCAATTTTCTTCAGTGGAATCGTTCTGGATACCTTGTTGCGTAATCACCAAGTCAAGATTATAGCGATATCCCGAAGACGACATGGTAGCGGTCCAAACAAGATCAATAGCTTACCTTCCGAAATGGACCGGAAATGCGAGGCTTTTGTGCAAAGGTGCAGAATGGACGCAACCTTTCTGAGATGTCTTTTGGCAGAAGTCACATGAGCGGCAGTTATATTCGTAACTTCCTTTGTGACACCCGGCAATAAAAGAATCAAGAACTTCTTTACTGTTCTTTTGATTCCGCAGTGGACCAGTGAACATGCTTCATGAGCCGTGTGCAGTACTGTTTCTTCTCAGTGGTTTGGAACCACACTTGTTGTTGTCCTGTCCAGGTACACACCTGTTATGAGAAAAGCAGAGTCCAGTATGTACGTTGGTTTCGTCCGTTGCGAGTACGTCAGTGACAGTCTGTTTAGCCCAGCAGAACCCTAGATTGTCGTCAGCGTCTCGTCTTTTCCCTGCATTTCTTTTAAAATCATCTGGGGCTAATCTGGAGTTCATCCACGTTTGAGAATTTTTAGCGGCTTTGTAGCCTTTCCCTGCTCTATGCCGTTGAGCTAGTACTCACAAGACAAGGAACAAACGATCCTCCAGCACCCACCATGTACTGTAGCACACCTGGCAAATTGCCAAGATCAAGTCGCCAGACTGGGTTATCAATAACACAGGCGGTAGAAATCGGAGTAGTAGGGCTTGTTTTGTGTCGACTGAAATTTTCTCCAGAGGGGAAACGTTTCAATCTTGCTCCCAAACGACCTGCACTTTTAGCAGTGTTGAGATACTGGTTTTGAAGAACGAAAGATTTCCGTTACACCAGCAGTAGTGCACCAGTGTCTCGCAAAACCGAAGCCCATGCAATCCATTGATGGCTCCGTTTTCTAACACCAGTCCATCAACAGATTGATTTGTGCCAAAACAAGGCCTTCTTCACAATCAGTGGAGACTAATGCTGGTTTTGGAATCATTTGGTTTGAAAGGGCATTTCTTTTTTCAAAATGAAACTTTCCATCACAAAAGAAAAATCGCATTGTCTGATCGGCAACTGACTGATTTGTGAACTTCGTTCTGTCACGACTGGCCCAAAAGGGCTACGTGGTGGTCGTTGGTCCACGACCTCGGAACGTTTGCTGAGGAGTAACGGGTCTTTCCGGCGGTGAGTAAATGGTATTGACGAAAGTCACTCGAACCGTGGAAAGATCCATGTTCGTTCCTAGGATAGGTATATCCTTGAGGACCCAGGAAATGACCCACGATTTCCTTTCCGGTATAACTTCCCTGTCCTGATGGGATAGTACATGACGCATGAGACACTCAAAGATGGAAATTTCCTCCTTTCCTAGCCACGCCCTTATCTGGGTGAGCGATACAATATGATCAGCCATCTGACACATTTCCTCCCACGTTTTCAAATGCCTTTCTTTAAGGAAAGTGGCCAGATCTTTGCTCACGCTCTGGAAAGTTGTTCACTAAGAAGGAGATCTCGCATGTGATTGAAAAGGTTTTGTTCGTTTTAGATAAATCGATCATCGATCCCAAAACAATGACTCATACGGATCAGAACGGGACTGGCAGAAACGATTCTCCTTTTTCAGGGCGCACAGGAACGGAAACGTTCGTGAAACGATCAGCAGACATTGAAATTTCTTGAGGAGTTCTTCTTTCAGATCCAAGTTAAATTTTGTTTCGCTGCAAGTTGAGTGGTACAGTTTCAAAGCGCTACTAAACGACGACGCAATATCAAAATGTCCACTTTCTTTGGCCAACCACATGACGTTGCGTGATTTCAAAAATTCCACGAAAACAATCAATGTCATCGTTTTTTCCTCGAAAGGTGGTTAACTTTGGACTTATGCGCTTTTGGTTGAGGGATGGCTGCGGAACCGATGGTGGAACTGGGTGGAGGTTCTCTTGATGCCTGTATTCTTTAATTTCAGCATCAGTCTTAATTCTAACTGCCTCAACTAAAATTGACGTTCTTCAGCTTTCAGCTTCTCTCTGTCGTCTTTTTTCTTCAGCTTCCTCTGTATTCTTTTTTCTTCAACTTCCACAGATTCCCTCTGTAATCTTCTTTCTTCAACTTCAGCTTCCCTCTGTTATCTTCTTTCTTCTACTCCTTTTCTAGTTTCCTTTCTTCACTTTCTAGTTCCTTTGATTTTTCTTCTCTTCTCTTAGCCTGTCGTGCCATATCTATGCATTGTTGCACATAGACTAGTAAGTTTTTCTCCATCAAACCCAAGCGTTCGCTTGTTTAACATTTTATAAATCATCCATAATGACATCGTCAACAGATATAAAACAAAACAATCTCTAAGTATGAATAAAAATAAGGCGATATATGTTGATGTATTGTTCACATAAATGTAATTATAATATATACAATTTTAAAGAATTCAATTCGGTGTAAAAGAAAACGGCTTCCTAAACCAAAGGTAGATATGAAATCCAAGGAATGTATTATTCAAAAGTAAATTTTTGTTTCTCGATAACATGTATCAATTGTAAGATTTAAAAAAAAAAATTAAGTTCCAATGCTAATCTGTTTTATCCTGAAAAGGAAAAACAACCAATAGAAGTTTTCTGAAATAAATTCTTTAGAAAGTTTAAGTCTCAATGTTCTTGTTGTCAGTCTTTCTTTCTTCTTAATTTCAAATGAATTTACAAAACAAATGTACCGCCTTATATTAAAAAATGAATATAAATGTACAAAACCAAATGGGAATACCATTCACCGAGGGAAGAACACAAACTAGCGGAAAGCCTACCTAAAGATGAAAATGGTTGAAAAGAAAACTAGATAGGAGCCTATTGAGGAGAGGTTTAAAGAGGTTTTGAAAAGGGGTTGAAAAGGAAATGAAAGGATACCAGGCCGGAACAGTGAGACGAAAATCAAGAAAAGCAAAAGAAGCTCAGGACAGGCACCCTAGTGGTCACTGTCTCCCGTGATTGAAACTCGGAGACGGGAAAAACAATCACTGCAAAATATACACCACCACTACAGTAATAATACAAAATAATAAACAATCAAATCAATAAATGCACATTCCACAAACCTCAAAGAAATCTCGCACCACACCAGAAAAAAAAATAATCAAAAGATAAAGATGTTTATTTGGGCAGAGCGGTAATCAACTCCACACCTACTCTATTAGCGTGACGAGGAGAAGTGATCCACACTCTGAGGGCAAGGGGAAAAATCAAACTGAATTCAATAGGAAAGCGAAAGAAAATAGATATTTTATGAGAAGGGAAAGACTATTGACTCCCCAACGCCATGTCCCCCTGCTAAAACGAGGAAGAGGTTGGGGCTTTCAGTCCTGGAGAAAGGGACAAAAAATTCTAATCCTCTAGGGGAGGACGCGTCTCTCAACGCCTGCCCCCTTGCTGCCAGGTTCGAGCAAGAGGGAGGTGCGGACTGGTCTGAGGTGGGGACGGACCCCACCCAGAAATCCTACCAAAAAAAGAAAAACCCTTAAACGGAAGTAGAGAAACAAAAGAAAATTATCAACCACCTAAAAACACATATATAATAAGAACACACACAAAAATGCAACTATATACCAATAATATAAATTTTCTTCTTTTTTTTCCTTCCTCAAAACCCGTTGAGGGCACAAATAAGAAAATCTTTTTTTTTCAAGTCCCGAGGGGTACAATTAGAAACCTTTCCCTTTTTTTTTCCTTCTCAAACCCTTGAGGGTACAAAATATAAATCTTATTTTTTTTAAACCCCAAGGCACAGATAGAAATCTTTCTTTTTTTTTTTTTTTTTTTTCGGGGGAAACAAACGGCAGCTCGCCGGTGAAACTGGGAGTCGGGGTCACACTTCAACTGTCACTTTTGCATACCCGCATCATGACAGCATTTACTCCATTCTCTCGCAACACGCTATCTTTCCAATCAAACCAAATGGTGCCCTACGGAATGTTTTTCCTTTCCTCTATCCTTCTGGGAAAAACACTTTACTAAATAACATCAGCAACTTGTAAACAGATTTTACAATGTATCTCGCTCCGCATGAGAGACAAAATAAATCCGCCACACCTGTATCCTCCTCACACCGAGAGACAAATCCCAGCTTCACACTGTATCTCTCTTTGCACTGAGAGAAAAAATAGTCTTCCACACTTGTATCTCTCATTACACTGAGAGATAAATTGTTTCACACTTGTATCTCTCTTTACACTGGAGAGACTAAAATAGTCTAGTTCCGCTTCTATAAAGCTATGGCTTCCCATTCCGTTATCCAAAATTTCGGACCAGGAGAATACATAACTCCGTACTTCAACTGAGGACCTGCCTGCCTCAGTAAAAGCTTCCCTGCTTTCTCAATTCCCTGTCTCTCTGAGACATATACTGCCCCCTCGAATTCTCCTGTCCTGGAGATACGAGTCTCGACTTCTCTCCGGACTTTCTTCTGTCTCTTGCGGAAATGACGAGCTTCAACTCCTCTCCTGAGTTGGTACTGGCTGGGGCTGAACTACAGGTGTGGTCCCCACACCATTGCCCTCTTCTCCAACTCACGGGGTGAAAGGTTGAAGGGTGAAGGGCGAAGGGTAAAGGGTTGTGACGGAGTGAAGGGTGAAGGGTGAAGGGCTGAAAACACGAATAAGGTTCGTGTAAGTTAACCTGTTCCAATTCAACATTTGAATTCTTTCCTTTTCTTTAAGTTTTCCCCCTGTAGCTTTCCCCAAACAATCTATCGCTTCACCTGGTATTGAATGGTCAGAAGAGAGGACACAGTCCTGACAGTGTTCGAGTCTCTAGGCCCATCTGCTGGGGTTAAAAACTGACTCTTTCCTCCTTCTCCTAGGAGTGCATACTCGTTATTCAAAAACACATGGACCAGCACCCTTACCTTACCGCCCTTGTTTAAACTATCACTCAGTGGTCACTTCACCCATGACACATTACGTTTCCTGATGAGTCATACTCCCATTTTTTGGCACGCCCGCTACATAGTCAAGCCACATGACTATTCTTCCTTTAGTTGTGGCACGGGGGAAAGATTATATATAACTAATGTGATGGAGCGTCACATGCCTTGATTGTGCGGTACGTCACCATGACACCCAAAGAGAAAAAAGACACTGAGAAAGAATGAGACAAAGAAAAAAACACAGAATAATCAAAACAGCAGCAGATTACTTCTGTCAGGTATTTAAAAAAACGCTGGTCACCTCTAAAACAGAATATCCATAGGCATCAGAGATTTCAGACATTACAAGAAATTTAGACTACTACCATCCTCAACGCCTTCTTTTTATTAGAAACCGTGGCTGGAAAGGCGGAAAAAGATGTAACTTGAAATTTGCTTCTCTAGGTCAAGGCACTGATGCAAGCAGCTCGGCCAAAAGTACTCGTTCACTCCCTTCAGATTGCACTTGGAGTTGCCATGCACCACCGACTAGCTCCTGAGACATTGTTTTGAACGAATTCACAGACTTGGTTTAGGTTCTCTTCTAACCGAGTTTAATTTGCTTGAAATGTGTGCTGCTGCCAAGCAGGGGAAGAGATTTGGGAGCGTCAACCCTAAAGCTTCATCAG
>JAFLJL010001022.1:15000-74549 GCA_018398815.1 Conus ventricosus
TTGCCAGCCGTTCATCAAGAGCATGGCACTCATCTTCAAGCAGGTCATGGTGTGTTTTTGACAACACCCAGCAAGATGTGAAGGTAGGGAGGTTCAGCTGCTTCAGTTCTATGTCTAAAACTGGTTTTCTGATGACATTGTTGAATAGTTTGGCTTTTGATTTCATTTTTCCTGCACGCTTATACTTCTGATAGTCCCTCTTGATCTGACTGACCGTTCTCTTGCTGATGTTTCCTTCATTGTTCTCCGGGGGCAGCTGCATCTGTGTTTTCGTTGTTGTGCAGTACAGACACGGGGATTCCCTGTGCACCTGACAGTCCATACATTTTAGTTAAAAAGTCATAGTCTCCAAAGAGAAAAAGGCGAGTTTGTTTGCCTCTCCATTCCATGCTTTCAAGGTCTTCAATTTGCTCTTTGTAAGGGTCCAACAGTCTTCTTAGTTTTCAGAGGTGTCCTTACATTCAGCAATGGTCATAATGCATGTGTTATGCTTTGAATTAGCGTTCACCAGGTTTGCTATTTGAAGCATCATTTTAAATGATCCGCCTCTCCATGTCACCGCCAATCTTGATCCAGATTTCGTTCTCTGGAATACTCTCATCATGCCATGTTAATCGGCCTTGATTGTCATAAGCATCCAGCAGTTTGGTGACAAATGCTGGGACATCCTTAATGCCTGCAGAAGGTATTGGAACCAGTTCCATAATCCCATCGATCTCATTCCAGACCTCCACACTTCTCATCTGACATTCTACTTCTACACACTGTGCTTTGACTTGTTCTTTCCTTTCTTTCTGTTCACTGGCAAACTGTAACCCCGAGCCTCCTATAGAACTGTTTGTGCAGTCTGTACTTTGTCAAACTGAGGCCAAGTGCCGCACGAAGGGCAGGACCTTGTTTTTGCAGTTACAGATACTTGACCGCATTTCGCTTCATTAAGAACCAGCTGTTGCGTACTTTGCTTGCCGTCTTCAGTTCTGTGCCCTGCTGTTTGGCCGCATCTTGTTCATGTCTCCTGATACATTCAAACGAATTTTGTTCATTTCTTTTGCTCGCTTCTTCCTGAGTGGTGTTCGAGCTTCACTTGATGCTTTCCAAGGTTTTGTAATTTTTTTTCAGCACAATCGGCTGTCCACCAGTTTGACATGTGACAGTCATTTTATCACTGGACTGTGAGAGCTTAATGCGGGCAAGTTTTGTGAAATAAGCTTCTTCTGTGTTTGTCATGATGCCTTCAGCTGACTCAAAGGCCTGAGGATTCTTTTTCTGACGGAGACAATGCTTTGTCCATGCCAGTTGGAACGGTCTGCACTGATGCGCCTCTTGAATCTTTGGGTGGAGTTGATGTGGCATCAGATGTGACACAAAAGGAAACTTGTTCTTTGACTGGAGATAATGCTTCATTGATGCCAGCTGGGCAGTCTGCACTGATACAGTTTCAGTTGATGTGGCTTCAGATGAGACAGAAAATGAATATCACTATCAAGATCAGAGTTTGATTGGCACTTTCGTTTTGCTGGTTGGGAATACTGTTTGAGAACGGCAGATTCTTTATCTTTTTCTCTGGTCTCCCACCTTTACTCTGCTGTTGAAAGTGAGTGCATAGCGCACACTGACTGACAGATAAACTGGGGTCAAACAGGTGCCATAATTTTGAGGCTTTTTCAAATTCTGCCAATGCACGGCTCTTTGCTGTTGTTGAATGTTTGCGGTTTGTCAGATTTTTCAAAGTGTTTGCACAAAACACACAAACTATTTTTGAATGTACTTCCTCCCTATCTTCCAGAACATTCACATTGAAGATTACGTTTATTTCAGAAGCAACACTCAAACACGTTACTACTGATTTGTTTTTATCTTTCTTTGATCTCTTAGACCTTTTCCCACACAGTCTAACACAAGACCTTTAAACGTTGAAATGTTCAGTGAGAGAATGACCGTTTTGTTCCATAATCCTTTCGGCCATCCCCTCTCTCCTCTCTCTCTCTCTCTCTCCTCTCTCCTCTCTCTTCCTCTCCCTCTCTCTCTCTCTCTCTCTCTCACACACACACACACACGCACGCATGCACGCACGCACGCACGCACGCACGCACACACACACACGCACGCACGCACGCCACGCACGCACGCACCACAGCACACACAACACACACCACACACACACACACACACACACACACAGAACAACACACACACACACACACACACACACACAAAACACCCTAATGGTACTACCAACAACACACTTTAATTTGAATTTGCCGATAGAAATAGTAGTAGTGATTGGAAATGAAGTATTATTTTAATTATAATAATTATTCACTTATTATTGTTATGCCTACTACCATTACTGTTATCAGTAGTATTATTTTGCTTGTAGTAATTATGTTATCCTCTACGTTTCCCTTTAATTAGGCCTACGTTTCTCTACATGCAACCATAGTACATATAAAATGTAGCAACAATGAAGAATATGTATATATACAACGGTGTAAATACGGCCCCTTTACAAATGCTAACAACTTTTCATTCACAAAGATTTTTGCCAACGCCTCGCCAACTTCGGCTCACAAGCACTCATCAGGCCAACACATCAGGCAGGCCAACGACGCACGCGCGCGTCAGGCTAGGCCTATAGGTTTTGCCGGTGGCAAAGTTCTGTCAGAAAGTTTTAAACACGAACTTAATTATGGTACTCACAGAGAAGAGCGAAATGCCAGCTTTTCTCACACTCTCAAGTACTCACTGCGCTATTGCTCTCGTACAGAAATTATAGTCTAAAAACCTCTGTACAGTAAATATAACTTAACCTTTCCCGTACGTCGCCTAAAATTTTGCGCGCTGTACTTCGTGGGTGTGCAGAAACCCATGCTTTCTAAGAAGGAATAACCCCTCGCCGTACGCCGTGGGTGTACAGTAACCCATGGTTTTTGTATAGGAGCTAACCCCTCGCCGTACGCCGTGGGTGTACAGTAACCCATGGTTTTTGTGTAGGAACTAACCCCTCGCCGTACGCCGTGGGTGTACAGTAACCCATGGTTTTTGTGTAGGAACTAACCCCTCGCCGTACGCCGTGGGTGTACAGTAACCCATGTTTTTTTCGAGGAAGTAAGACCTTGCTGTACGTCATGCAAATTTGACTTCTATGAGATGAGTCTTGCTACTTGCGTCAAAGGGTTGTTCGTTGTTGTTGTTTCTCAGTGATTAGGCGGCCGCATGAATGTGCGTTTATCTGTGTGTGTGCATGTGAGCATTATTGCATGTTTGTGCGAGAGAGAAACAGAGAGAGAGAGAGAGATAAGAGAGAGAGATAGAGAGAGAGAGAAAGTGTGTGTGTGTATGTGCATGCATGGAAAGATATATATATATATATATATATGAGCTATGCTATAGTACACGCGCATGGGCCGCGCGTGTGTGTGTATTGGTAAAACATTAGAAATACTTGAACATCTGTCAGTATGACGTTCCTAGAATGTGCAACATACCAAGGCCTACGTGTTTTTTTTTTTTTTTTTTTTTTTTTTTTTTTTTTTTTTTTTTAATACGTAATGTTACTTTGCATCATTTTGATTATGACGTACATTGCTCACACTTGGCAGTACGCGCCCTTAAACCAGACGGAACTCAGTGGCACCAAATCGTGGGCAGGAAGGAATTTCTTACCAACGCGACTCTTATCTCTCTGTAGCAAGCACGTGTGACGTCACATCCATAGCGTGTGGCACGCAAGCTTTGTAAGTATGGGTGGCCCCACACCCACGGCGTACGGCGTGCAAGGTTTATTCTTTGGTAGTATGGGTGTTCTCACACCCACGACGTACTGGGACATTAATTGTTTAATTATTTCTTTGTTTATGTATAAAACAAAATGATTTTCAGTTGATATGTAGTACGATATATTTGGGACAAAGTCATGAAGTTAAGTGGAAGTAGCTTCAAAATCACTAGAGTTACAGAGCAAAAAACACGTGTCTGGGTGATTTCACACCCACAGAGTACGGGAAAGGTTAATGATGTTGCACCAGTCTCGAAGCGTCCAAACACACAAAGCGTGTTCACTGAGGAAAGAATGCGCGTCTGGTTGTGCGGTGGCTGACTCGTTATGGGCCCAGCTGGGGTCAAAAGGCAAAGCATGGAGTGAACTAAATGCTGTGGCTCTGAGTGGGCTGGCGCAGCCGTGCCCAGCATGGTACTGACCCCAGCCTTAGGGCTTGCTTGTTTGCTTGTTTGGTTTCTCTGGTGGTTCGCGGGCTGGCTGTATCCTCGGAACTCCCGGGCCTACCTCCTTTGTTGTTTCTCCGGCGGTTCGCGGTCTGGTTGTATCCTCGGAACTCCCGGCCTACCTCCTCCTTGGCTGCAGTACTGGGGAGAGCTGCCGAGGCGACGGCAGGAGGGGTGCTGTGTTTCCACTGCCAGCTGGAAGTCCCGACTTCCATCAGACATCAGTGGACTTGGATGGCATAAGATGAGTGTGTGTGTTGGGAGTGTCAGAGTGGTGTGGTAGTGGTCCAGGCCCCTCTGTCTCCTCTGCTTTTCTTTTTTTTTTTTTTTCTTTTTTTTTTCTTTTCCCTTCCTTTCCTGAAAATTCAGGCCCTGTGATGTGAACATATTTAGATTGTCTCTATTTTTTCTTTTCTTTCTAAGGGAAAATAGAGGTGTAATTTGGGGCATCCCGGGACGGGGGCTTAACATTCTTTCTCTTTTATTATTTTATTTTGACCCCTATCTAGTAGTTAATCTCTCTGCATCTCGCTCTTCTTTTTTTCCTCCTTTCTCCTGCCTTTCTCTCTGTCCTCTCTCTTCTGCCAGCGTTCCCACCCCATTTAGTGTGTGTGCGCAGCGTGAGTGTGTTTAATGTGCAATAAATATTGTCTTTGAGTGTACGTCCTGGGTCCTTGTGTTTTGTGGTGAGTGTGGTATGGGTGCCTGACTCCACTCTCCCTGTTGTTCGGACCGTCGGGACCCCCAGTACCTGACATATTTGGTGGAGATGCCGGGAGAGTGGTTTAGTTGGGTAGTCTGCCACCTTACTACGGCGCAGGATCCCTTTGTCTCGTTTTGTGATTGTGTTTAAGTGGGAGGTTGGCTGGGTAGGGCTTTAGAGTGTAGAGAAGCCTTTTGGGGAGGAGTAGTGAGGAGAGGGGAGTGGGGTCGAGTGTCCCTCGCCCCTCTTACTACCTTATTGCATACCGCTGCTCTCCTCGCCGTGTTGTGTCAATTTTAAAAAAAATAACCATTTGATTTCTGCAGGAAATACTTGCGTTGTTTTGTGTGTGTTTGCAGGATTTTTGCGATTGTTGTTTCTTCCCTTGGGTGTTTAAAATCCGTTACACCCTGTTCCTTGTTTAGGTGGAAGGATTTACATGACCTTTCTTGCTTTTTTTTTTTGTTCCTTGTTTATAAGTGGGACGCGTGAATACTCATTGTTCTTTTCCTGGGGAGTTGCTATTTGTGGCGACTTTTTTGTAACACCTTTTTGATCGTTTGAAACTTTTTCCCAGTTCGTGGAAAACGGTGTGTGTTAAATAGCCTTTGTTGGTTAGTTGAGTCAGTCACCTAAGCAAGATAGGCCTTGACTGATCGACGTGAATTGGATAAGGACAGGATTTCGTCTGTTCTATAATCTTGAGAGTCGTCGTTCTCCAGGCAGGTGCAGTTGTCTGTTTCAGTCAGACACTTCTTTTAGAGTGTAGGCGAGAAACCTGTGTCAGGTCATTTGGTTCCTTAAAGAAAGACAACGCTTTGTTAGATAAGTCTGACTGAGACGGATTTGCTACTTTGTTTTGGGAAAAGAATTTCCAAACTGCTTGCTCGTTATTGAACTTCAGTATATTTTGCTTTGGGGAAACATACTTCGGTGATTTTTGGGTACTTGGGTTGATTATCTCTAACTTTATTGTTGGAAATACCACCCGTGATTAGTCTTCTGAGACTTGGTGGGAATTCTTGGAGTCGTAAGAGACTATTGTTGGGAAGATATCCCCACATTGCGCACGTCCCATAGTAGTTGTGTTTCTTGGTCACAGTACGTGTGATCTTTCACAGCCTTGTGTTTGCCTGTGTGGGGCATTGCATGATATTTCCCTCTTGGTTTTCGTAGTTTGGTGGTCACTTAGTAGTGACAGTTCTCCAAGCTGGGGTGTTGTATTTCTTCACATACAGTGGAACCTGTATTCTTCCCACGGCTCGACTGTTGTCCACCTTTCGGGCACCTTTTTCCTATTGGCATTTGATTCCACGTCAGTGACACCACACCATGGATCCTTCTGATACCCGCCCTATTACTCGCTCTATGTATAAGAAGGTTAATATCGTTCCAGGCTTAGACAGTCCTGTAGTGCAGGCGACTATGAGTACTACCACTACAAATGGTTTATTCATCTGGTGCTGCCACTCCCCCCGTCACTGTCACTGCGGAATCTGGATTGGCAAAGACTCCCCTAGGCATGCACTCTCCTATAAGACTCCAGACTTCACTTCCAGGACCCCAAGCCGACGTATGACCGAAGAGAGACCAAGAGGTCCTTTCTACCCGTCCTGGGAAGTCCTTCCTCCCTGTTACCCCATTTCTCCGCGTCCTTCCTTGGACCCCTTCCTCGCCTGGAAAATGGAAAAGGAAGAGAGAGAAGCCAAAGAAGAGAGATGCTGGAAATTGGAAAAGGAAGAGAGAGAGGCGAAAGAGAAAAGGGAATGGAGGAGAGGAGGTTGGGAGAGAGAGGAGAAGGAACGGCGATTGAGAGAGGAGATGGAGGAGAGGAGACTAGAGAGAGAAGAAAGAAGAGAAAGAGAAGCTCGGAAAGGAAGGATCTGGAAGAAGAACATCAAAGGCTGAAGGAAGAACTCCTTAGTCAGCTACGCCCTGTTGGCGAATCAGTGTCAACCCCATCCGGGACAAGAGACATCCTAGCCGGGGGAGAGGAGTTCCCTTTGGCACCACCGAAACTCCGGATGCCTACCTTCAGCTCGGCCGACAACATCGATACATACATCGAGCACTTTGAAGTGATGGCCGCTGCATATAATCTTTCAGACGAAAAGAAGGCACTGTACTGATTGCAAGCCTGACTGGGAAGGCAAAAGAAGCTTTGTGGACATTCCGCCAGGTACTTCTTACCAGGACCTGAAAGCAGCACTTCGATCTCGCCTACATCTGACTGCCGAATCTTACCGGAAGAAATTTCGCACCATGAGGAAGGATTCCGATGAGACTTTCAAACAGTTTGGCGAACGCTTGAGGACGCACCTTCGAATATTGGATCGAGGCTTCGGAAATGGACACGAAGGACTGTCTTTTACTTGAGCAGCTCTCCAATTCCGTATCACCGGATCTAGCAATTCAAGCTGGGAGAGTCACAACCGAAGACCTTTGCCCAGGCCATCAGGATCGCAGAAGCCTTCGCGGACGCCAAGCGTTCACTTTCGTCAGTCCCTGTCTGGACCAAGGGGAGAAGGAACGCAAACAGGGGGATTAAAA
This sequence comes from Conus ventricosus, assembly GCA_018398815.1. Classification (NCBI taxonomy): domain Eukaryota; kingdom Metazoa; phylum Mollusca; class Gastropoda; order Neogastropoda; family Conidae; genus Conus; species Conus ventricosus. The sequence continues at coordinate 22,478 of JAFLJL010001022.1, forward strand.
GGAGCCTCCTCCGCCGAGGCAGGAAAACCCTCTTCCCGTGGAGTGTCTGGTCCGGAACCTCGGGCTTGCTTCCTCTGTGGGAAGCGCGGACATGTCGTCCTGGACGTCCGCAGAGGAAACAAGGGGCAAGTCCGGTGGTCTTTGAGTCACTGTCTCCTATGGTGAGGATGAGGTGACTACCCCAGAGTGCCCAACTTTCCCTTCCGTCGTGGGCCAGAAGATAGTCGAGGCGATCCGCGATACAGGTGCGACCGCCATCTTCGTGGACGAGGAACTAGTGCCCGAGGACGCCATCCCGAGGACCATCGTGCCACGTAGCCGAGGTGGAAGAGAACTTCCAAGCATCGCGAGATCAGGTCCTCGTTGATATCTCCACCCCCTACTTTGAAGGCAAAGTTTGGGCCGTAGCTTCTCAAGAAACCAGCATATTCTCTCCTCATTGGGAATTCCGTTCGTTTTGAGAGTGGAGAACCCGACGGATCTCACCTGAGCTCCCTCCAGACGTGATTGCGGCCGTAACCACACGTTCTCAGGCCAAGGAGAAAGATAGCTTTAACGGCCGTTTACTAAAACCCCTTTCTCAGAAGCAGAACGGTCACCCTGGAGCAGGATACCATCAAGTCACTCCAGGCAAAGGATCCCACCCTATACAAGGTTCGACTACTAGTGGAGAAGGGGCCCAAGGCAACTGGAGGAACACCGTGGAGTTCGTCCAACGGAAGGGTTAGTACTTCGCCGCTTCGTCACTCCTACTCTGACAGCCACGCAGTTAGTGGTGCCCAAGGCACTGCGTAACACCGTGTTATGACTGGGCACGACACGCCCATGGCAGGACACCTAAGAGCCCGTCGTACTTTGGAGCGAGTCCAGCAAGAATTTTACTGGCCTGGTATTGCCTCTGACGTCAGGATAGTATTGCCAGACATGCGACGCGTGCCAAAGGACGACGCCGAAAGGATGTAACACATCGTGTGCCTCTGGGAAAAGCACCCTTAATCGGTACACCATTCGCCAAAGTTGGTGTGGATCTGATCGGTCCCATCGTCCCAGCTTCAGCTCATGTCACAAGCATGTTTTGGTGATGGTCGACTACGCTACGAGGTATCCGGAAGCGACACCTTGAAAAGAATTGACGCCGTGACTGTTGCAGAAGCACTCAGGAACTCCTGATAAAGTTCTGTCTGACCAGGGGACCCAGTTCATGTCCGACGTCATGTCAGAGGTGTATAAGCTTCTCCAGATCCACAAGGAGGTTACCACGCCCTACCATGCTCAGGCCAATGGGCTGTGGAGCGATTCAATGGTACTCTCAAGCAAATGATACCCGTCTAGCGCAGGAACAGCCCAAGGATTGGGATCGATTTTTGCCAGCTGTGCTAATTTGCGTATCGAGAGGTGCCTCAAGAGAGCTTGGGGTTCTCACCATTCGAGTTGCTCTATGGTCGCACAGTGAAGGGACCAATGTCTGTTCTCCGCCAACAGTGGACCTCCGACAGTTCCCAGCAGGAAGTCAAGACACAGGCGGAATATGTGCTCGACCTCAAAGAGCGGATCGCATTCCACCTGCGAATTAGCCCACAGAAATTTTGGCCCAAGCGCAAAAAGAGGTACAAGATGTATCTATGACAGAAGGCTCGCCAGCGATTGTACGAGCCTGGAGATGAAGTCCTGCTGCGCTCCCGCTCCACCATAACAAGCTACAGCTATTCTGGCAGGGTCCCTTCCCAGTTCTTCAAGCGCGTGAGGGACTGGGATTATGTGATTCGCGTGCGCGGAAGGACAAGTTGGTGCACGCCAACCTACTCAAAAGTATGAGTGCCGTGAGCAATGCCAGGCTGGTTTCACCCCTATGGTGATTGAGGAGACTGCAGAGGTGCCACCATTGGAGTTTGACATTCCGTGTTTGGCACTTCAACAAGAAGAGACATGGGAGGACGTCAAGATCTCCAACCATTTTTCGGAGAGTCAACGAAGTCAAGTGCTGATCTGTGTAAGGAATACCAAGACATCCTTACGGACGTTCCGCTGAAGTGCAACCTGGGAACTTGTGCACTTGATCTAACCCAGGAAGATCCCGTCAGGGTCAAACATATCCTCTACCTCATTCTCAAATGGATGTGATTAAGAAAGAGATACACTCATGTTGCAGATGGACGTCATAGAACGGTGCAGTTCTCCCTATTCGTCCCCCATACTTCTGATACGCAAGACCGATGGCAGGATGAGGTTCTGTGTAGACTTCAGGAGGCTGAACAGATCTTGAGATTTGATGCAGAACATTGCCTGAGATCGACAAGATCTTTGCACAGTTAGCTCAGGCTCGGTAATCTTCCCAAGATTGACCTTGCCAAAGGCTATTGCAAATTCCTATGGAGCCTTCAGACCGCAAAGAAAAAACTGCGTTTACCACTCCAGAGGGACAGTACCAGTTTAAAGTCATGCCTTTCGGACTCAAGACGGCAGGAGCTGTCTTCAGCAGGATTATGTAGGATGATGCTGCAACCCCTCAACCTGCTGAGGCTCACAACTACATCGATGATCCTTCTGCTGGCAACAGAACATTGGCATCGACATGTGGAGGTTATCCAGCTCGTGTTTGCCCGTCTCCGACAGTGTCAGCTAGCTGCAAGGCCAACCAAGTGCCAGATAGGGGAGGCCGACATCGAGTTCTTAGGACACGTTGTCGGGAGAGGCTACCTCCAACCGGAACAAGACAAGATCGACCGTGTAGAGAGTGCAAAACCTCCCAGAATGAAAAAGGAGCTTCGTTCCTTCCTGGGCCTTGTCGGCTATTACAGGAAGTTCATCCCTCATTTCGCGGATATCGCCAAGCCCCTGACCGACAAGACCTCAGCCCAAGCCGGAGACCCTTTGTGGAGTGACACGGACACTGAAGCCTTCAACAGTCTGAAAAGGGCAGTCACCAGCCAGCCAGTTCTGCAGCTCACAGACCTGAGTAAGCCCTTCGTTCTGTGGACTGATGCTTCCAACGTAGGACTTGGAGCTGTGCTGTTACAAGACCAAGGCAACGGTCTTCTCCCAGTGGCTTATGCCAGCAAGAAATTGATGGGCGCTGAGAAAAATTACCACACTATTGAGCAAGAGTGCCTTGCTGTGGTCTGGGCTACCAGACGGTTCTATCCATATTTTGTATGGGAAGGAGTTTACCCTGGAGTCAGATCACCATCCCCTCCAGTATCTCCATAGAATCCGCCCTGTTAGCAAGAGGCTCATGGGTTGAGCCATGGAGCTTCAGAGTTTAGCTTTTCAGTTCCGTCACATTCCAGGAAGGGACAATGTAGAGGCAGATTACTTGAGTCGGCTAGAGTGATCAATTCCGAGTCCAGTTCTTGATTGCTGCTTTCACGTGCTATGGTTGAATGTGTAACCAATAGTTGTTCGCGACTTGGTGTCGCATCCGGTTTCCTCTCGTTCGCTCTTCGCATTATTGTTGTGTTCACTGTTTCTGTCATAGGCTGGGATAGTCTATGCCTCAGTGGCACTAGACTTTTTCGTCGGGGGGTGTTGTCACGAACAGGTTTTGTCCAGGGGCAATATTCAGGTGGGGAGATCTTTCCTGTTCGTTTTTATTTCCCATCACGACAGAAACCCTAGCAATATGTTTTTGGTCCTGTTTTCGTTATTTCTTTTTTTTCCAGTGCAGCCTTTCCTCCATCCTTCCCCCTCTATATAATCTGTTTTCATCATCCTCCCTCCTACCTGTAACTGTCCACGGGTTTCCGCGAGGCCTCGCTGTGTCAGGTCTGACACGCATGCCTCAGTTTTTCTCGGAGATTCTCGTGTCTACTCACCCTAGAATCGAGGCTGACGTTTTTGTCGCGGTGTCGTCTCTTGGCACTTTGCGAAAGTCCAGCCTCGAGTCGAAGTCATACTCTCCCTGGTAGCGTTTTCGGTTCAGCTTTATTGCTGTTTTGATTTCTTCATTGGAATCTTCACCTCGCCCCGGAGTGCTATCCTTCATTGGATTGGGCATAGGGGTTTTTGGTGGTTGGCGACTTGGGAAGCTCTCTTCCTGCTGACCAGGGCAGGGGCTGTGGTCTCACGACCATTCTTTTCTTCGTCGGGAGAGTTGCGAGGCCGGTGTTGGAGACACTGGTTCTTCAGTGAACGGAGCGTAGCACACGGCTAGCATTTCACAAGCCTGTATGGTAAGTGACGTTTTGTTCCTTGAGATAGGCTTCTTCATGTAATTTTCCCACGATTCGTGTAAAGTAAATCACTTATTCAAATTCTAAGGTGGAGGTCATAATTCTTTCTATCGTTAGTTTCTCTCTAAAAGTTTTGCGTGTTCTGCTGGTTTTCGTCTGCTTCTTGTGCAGGGTTTGTTTTGTTGTCCTGCTAAAAATCTTGAGTGCGAGATATTGCCCGTCGAGTATGGCTCACGCGAGAGCAAAAGAATAAGTTTTCAATTAAATTTAATGGCCGTCGTACTTTCGTAATTTTACAATACTATTTGCTTTTTGGTGGAGGCTAAGAGCCTAAGTCTTATTTGTTGAAGAGTAAATTTTGACTCGTGAGGTGAACCGCAGTGTGTTTGGTTGAGGACAAAATTTACCAGGGATGGGTGTGGGATACTCATCCACCCTCTCTTCCAGTCATTGTTTTCTCCTCCCCATGTTTTGTCCTTCGTTTAATGCATAAATACTTGTGTGCATGGTTGCGGGTGAGCGTTCATTATAGCATAATCCATTTTATATATAAATAGCAAAATGCCATACGGGTGATGGTTCGAAATTTGAGTTGTTTTTTTTTTTTTTAAGGATGACTGCCAGTGGTTGCTCAATCACCTGCCGATTCAATGCATAATTCTTTCTAAAATGTTCCTACCTATGTCAGTTTTGGATTGAAATAGATGGATAAATATTAAGGAGGGTTGACTTGTGGCAAATTAATCAGGTTTGGCATTAACATTTAGTTAGAGATTAGGGCCTGTATCATGTGTGACATGACTTGACCAATACAAGTCCTCTGTTCCTTACCTCAGTATTTATTTTTCGATGAACGCCTACCCTTTCTTATTGGACGGACCTCATTTTTCTACTTTTCATTCTTCTATCTGCTGCTTTCCTCCCTCTTATCTCCCTCTTACACTCTTCTTTTCTTTGGCCTCGACCAACTGACCACGACCCTCTGACACCGACCAAACTGGAATCATATTCCCAGCATGATACTGACCCAGCCTTAGGGCTTGCTTGTTTGCTTGTTTGGTGGTTTTTCTGGTGGTTCGCGGTCTGGCTGATTCCTCGGAACTCCCGGGCCTACCTCCTCCTTGGCCGCGGTGCTGGGGAGAGCTGCTGAGGTGACGGCAGGAGGGGTGCGGTGAGCTCCCACTGACGGCTGGAAGTCCCGACTTCCATCAAGACATCATTGGACTTGGACTTGGTTGAACACAAGATGAGTGTACTGGTCGGAAGTGTCTGAGTGGTGTGGTAGTGGTCCAGGCCCCTCTGTCTCCTCTGCAGTTCTTTTTTTTTTTTTTTTCTTTCTTTCTTTCCTTTCCTGAAAATTCAGGCCCTGTGATGTGAACATATTTAGATTGTCTCTATTTCTTCTTTTCTTTCTAAGGGAAAATAGAGGTGTAATTTGGGGCATCCCGGGACGGGGGGCTTAACATTTCTTTCTTTTATTATTTTATTTTTGACCCTATCTAGTAGTTAATCTCTCTGCATCTCGCTCTTCTTTTCCCTCCTTTCTCCTGCCTTTCTCTCTGTCCTCTCTCTTCTGCCAGTGTTCCCACCCCCATTTTGTGTGTGTGCGCAGTGTGAGTGTGTTGTAATGTGCAATAAATATTGTCTTTGAGTGTACGTCCTGGGTTCTTGTGTTTTATGGTGAGTGTGGTATGGGTGCCTGACTCCACTCTCCCTGTTGTTCGGACTGTCGGGACCCCCAGTACCTGACACAGGGTAAGGGACCAGATGGGCTACAGAGTGCTACCTTTGTTTGCTGTAAGGGAGGAGGGCAGGGGAATTGGTTGTATTGGGATGAAGAGATGATAGACACATCAGCTCCCGTGTCTATCTTGAAGCGGACTGGGGTGTTGCAGATGTCCAAATACGTGAACCATGGTGGCTCACTGGCTGGAGTGGAGATGGAACCCAGGTAGTATGTCTCCACCTCGTTGACCTCTGGCCGCCGGTTCTGTCTGCAGACATTGATAAAATGTCCGTATTTCCCGCACTTGCGACAAATTTTGCCGCGAGCAGGACACTCGTTTCTGCTGTAGTGTGGTTCCCGACCACAGTTGCCGCACGTTCCACCTCCTCGATGATGGTCCGTACTGTCCCGCTGTCCTCTGGCGTGTTGACCTCTAATGTATTGACCTCTGGTGTGTTGACCTCTGGGTTGATGGCCTCTGGCGTGTTGACCTCTGTTACCCCTCTGCGGTGAGTTGAAGTGGGAGAAAAAATGCCCTCCGTGGCCACCACCACGGTGCAGTCCCCGTTGTGCACCTCGAAAACTATGGGAGTGCACTGCATCAAGGCTGGCGCTCATGTCACGTTGTTCCCTCATCTGCTGCTTGACAAGTTCGTGCTGTCTTGCTATCTGGATAGCATCTTTGAGAGTCAGGTTTGGTTGAAGCTGCAGTTTCTCTGAGAGGTCCCTGTCACAGAGACCTACCACCAGTCGATCCCTAATGGCGGTGTCCTTGCAACCGAAGTCTGCACTCTCAGCCAGTTCATACAGTGCACGAATGTAGGTCTCTACGTTTTCACCCTGTGCCTGGTTGCGCAGGTTAAATTGTGCGCGCTCATGAATAATGTTTTTCTTTGGGGTGAAGTGTGCATTAAACATCGTAATGACATCATCAAAATTTGTATCTGGTGGATCTTCATCTGCCTGGTGACCAGTGGTGATGGTGAAAGTGGAATATATCCTTTCAGCATCAGGCCCCATGCTGTAAATCAGACTAGACACTTGAACTTCAAAGTCCTTCTTAGAGAGTTCACTACAAGTGCGATAGCGAAGAAATCTTTGACACCATGAGGGCCACTGTTCTGGTTGTGAGAAGTCAAAGGCATCTGGTGGTTTAAATGCCATGACTCGTAAGAACCCGACCAAATATTAAAACTAATTCGCTTAGAAAAGAAATGCTAAAATTCACAAGTCCCAAATTTTCCGACGTAAACAACAACAAAAAACATAATATGAAAACACACCTGAGCGTCAATCATTAAATTTTGAGGGAATTCACACTTATCTGACCAATTCTGCACGCTGTCCGTTGACTTCGTAGGTTCGGTCGTTGAAACGGCACAGAGAGTCGTTTCGAGAAAAAAAAAGGTAAAACGTCACTGAGAGGCACTGTCACTTATGGGAGACGTGGCACTTGAGGACCGCTGCCACCATATCACGATCAGCAGGCACACGGACGACAGACAAACACGCTTAATGATGTTTTGCGATCCACTATAATTTGTCTAGAAAATGGCCAGAGGAAACCGCCAAGCCGAGCGTCGGTCTCTACGCGCATGCGTATCTTTCAACCGAATTCTATCACAGCTAGCAAAAGAATTTGGTCCAAATGATCAGTCTGAATATACGGTTTCATTCCAAAGATTTTTTTTTTTTTATAATGTATATGCTGTCATCACCATTTGTAAAAAAAAAAAAGACAAAAAATATTCTCAACAACCCATCAATAGCTTACAACTGCTCACCACCATGTATTTTGGTGCAAACAAAATGTGAAAATATTTTATGCTCATGTTCAGTCATTTGCAGTTTTTTCCCAAAAATTTACCTTGTGGAATTCTGTAAAGAGTAAAAAAAAAAAAAGTATCCAGATTCTAAGTGCAACAAATATATATATGTGTGTGTGTGTGTGTGCGTGTGTGTGTGTGTGTGTGTGTGTGTGTGTGTGTGTGTGTGTAATATACTCTACCACACACACACACACACACACACACACACACACACACACACACACACACACACACGCACATAAACAATACAAAAGTGAATGACGATATGTGCGACTGACGTAAGTGCGTGCTTGTAAAGGTCGCCACGTCGATCAGAATGCAAAGATCAAAAGTTAGATTACCTTGCGTACTTCACGTTTCCTTATCCTGGCCTTTCTGTCCGTGTTGATCCTGGTGACAGTCTCCAGTGTCTTGTCAGCAGCATCTTTCTTTTTCAGAGCAGCCGCGCATTTGTCTGTGATGAGAGTAGGAATGGCATCTTTCTTCAGCCTGCGCTTGGGTCGGAATCCAAGCTCCCTTTCAAACAGGGGCGCCGTGTACTTGTCTTCAAAATCACTGGTCTTGAAGTGCAAGCCACAGATCACGTCGTTTTTCTTCGGACCGTCGAAATTCTTTCGATATAACTTCACAAAAGAAACCCACGATCATCGAAGATGAGTTTCAGTTGGAAAGCCATGTGTGCTGATTCTACTTTTTACACTAGAATTGGTATTGCAACCGAACATGACGCAGTAGCGACCCATCTTCTTGCCGGTCTCAGTGTCTGGCACCTCTTCTCCTATCTGACGTCACTGCCTCTATTTTTAGTAACTTCGGTTTTTCTGTGCGTTTGCTTGCTCGGAAAAGCGAAAGTAGACTCTTGCGAAGCATATTGTGTGACACACAAGTTTCTGTGCACCGTGAAAGTTACATCCATGGAAATGTCTTAGAACCAGCTACACGTTTTCTTTAAAGAAAAAGGGGGGTGAGTTACACTTTAAGTCCACTTCAGTTATCATAGAATCAGCACTGCTTGCACAGGGTGAAAGTTACACACACACACACACACACACACACACACACACACACACACACACACACACACACACACACACACACACACACATCGTGTAGGATGTGAAGAAAAGCATATGACATATATGAAATAATAGGCAAGGTCTAGCACGAGGGAAGCATGGAGTGCTGGAGAGGTACGAAGAATGGCCAATACCACGGATGATGTGAAGGAGACAGGGTCCGTGGAAGGTAACTGAAGGGTGGAGGAGCAGGCAGGGGCGGGGGAGGGACAGATCTATTGAACCATGGAGGCGGGGGAAAAAAACACTCGCGCGGCGCACATAGCGGACGGTCACTTTGGTTGGCTGGGAGACGGGTGACTGGACCCGTGCTGTTGTCACTGCCCGTACACACATCTGGCCGGCGGGGTCTTGGAGGGGCTTGCTGGAGGGGGGACGGTGCAATAGGGACAGATGCTGTGTCAATAGTTTTGGTGTTATTTGGGGCAGCAGAGCGAGAGGTTGGCTGAACAATCTTGTGGTCACTCTGTGTACGCACCAGTGAGCTGGATGGTCTTAAAGGGGCTTCCTGGAGGGGGGAGGGGGGAGACAAATGAGAAGTGCGTAAACGGGATGGAAGGTTTGGGAATTCTGAGAGGGTGGATGGGGGAGGGAGGAGAGGGGATCTGGGACGTCGTGCACTGTTGGTAACACAAGACATGTGGCGTGTAGGGGTGGGTAGGAGGGCCTGTCGTCTAGGGGGGAAGAGGTTTTGTGTCACACGTTCCACTCCCTTCCTGCTGGGTTGTGTAGAGTTGTGGTACAACGCCAGTCTCGGGGCACTGCGCTGGGTGGTGAAGGTGGCACAATGGCTGATGAATTTAATCCCCATTGCTGAACAGGCCTCCTGAAGGTGGTCGTTGCTGGGGCGGATGATGGTGTTCAGAGGGTGCCGCCCTCTTGCCGGGATAATTGCAGAGGCCTGAAGTTGGGCTTTGGGGAAGACTCGGTGGCACTGCACAATGAGCTCTCGCCACTGCTGCGTTGATATTGCACCAGCTGGCTGTGATGCTAAGAGCTCTCTGCAGTCACCAGCCCCCACATGGAAAGTAGCCTGCATCACGGTGTGGGTGGGTGTCTGCTTTGTAAGCCACTGAGTCAGACTGGGGACCGTTAGATCGTTGGCACACTCCAACTGAGCGCTGGCCCTAGGGATGTTAATACCTCTTAGGGTGCAGTCACTCAGCAGTATTGTAGAGGTCTGTCTATCAATGGAAACCTTTTGAAGAGGGTGGGGAGGGACACATTGGGGACATAATTTTTCAGGGAGAGGCGTCCTCTCACAAACGGGAAGTGGTTGGATATGTGAGTTAGAGGATTTCTCACATTGTGGGGGTGGGTTGTCCTGTACTTTGTCACTGTGAGTTGTGTTGGTAGGGCTGAAGGGAGGTGGTGCATCCTGTATGCAGTGTGCAGTGAGAGAAGGGGGTGTGTGTTGTGTCTGGGGAGGATGGAGAGGTTGCTTTTGTTGGGTGGCTGAGAAGTTTGAATGTGATTTACATTTAGATTTTTTATTGGTTGTTATTGTTTTGCGAGAGGATGATTTGTCATTGTCAGATGAAGACATGTGAGTAAGTTGTGTAGATAGAGCGTCGAGTTCTATTTTGAAGGTCTGTCTGGTTTCCTGTAGTGTTGATCTGAGGGCAGAGATTTCGTCACGCAGGGACTGAGTGATCCTAAGGAATTCTTCCTTAGGCACACAGTCGTCATGACTACAGCTACAATCTGTGGGACTGTTGTCATCAGTGTTGGTGTCAGTCCCTTTCACTGAGCCATCACAATTGTCTGTGTCGTTTGACGTTGTCATTGTGGTTTTGTTGTCAGTTGTCGCCCAGGTTTTGCTCAATGGGCCATTTGCCTCTTGTGTCTTGTCAAAGTCAGCTGCTGGGTGCTTGTCGTCTTCCCTAGTGTCAGTCTCTGGTGTTGATGTGCTGTCTTCAGAATGATTGTCAGTGTTATCTGCTAGGGTTACACCGTTTGTCGTGCTAGTGAAAGGGATTGTAATGTTTGTAATGTCTACTGCTGATGTAATGTCATGAAAGGGAAAAGGGATGGAGCTGATGTCGTTTTCTGTCCCAAGGATGGATGGTGATCCAGGGCGAATGACTAAACGGTCATGGGGGGAAGGTAGACAAAGGGTGGTCGTGGTGTGTGGGATGGACAAGGGGAACACAACACAGGCCTTGGAAGAATTGCAGGGCGTGGAGACGGTGGAGAACAATCTTGCTACTTCCGAAGGGGCGGCTCACATTTCAGCTCTACTGGGTGCTGTGTAGGAGCGGTGAGAGCTGCACAGCGCTTCTGCCGGTGTTCGCTACACACTGTAGCGACAGGGAGTGGTGCAGAGACTGATCTACACACTGTAGCGACAGGGAGTGGTGCGGAGACTGATCTACACACTGTAGCGACAGGGAGTGGTGCGGAGACTGATCTACACACTGTAGCGACAGGGAGTGGTGCGGAGACTGATCTACACACTGCAGCGACAGGGAGTGGTGCGGAGACTGATCTACACACTGTAGCGACAGGGAGTGCTGCGGAGACTGATGGGTCGTGTGTTGATGCTGGTGCCGCGGTCAGCATGTGTACAATGGCACGCAGTATTCTGAACTCCTCATTGACCCAGTCTTGGCAGGCCCGGCCCTGAACGAGGATTTTGTTGGTTGTGTAATAAATGTGGATCTTGAGAAGTTTTTTGTTTGGGTGTGATCTGAGTCGTAATTCAAGTGTTGACTGGAATAGGTCTGGTGTAGTCTAGTGCAGTTGTGGGTAAACTAATGTTGTGAATTTTGTGGTCTGATGCGTAGTCAGTCCATGAGCTGTTGATGCCGGTTGGTTTGTAAGCACCAACGTATCTATGAAACAATGTGTATCTCCATTGTGCATTGAGTGTGAAAGTGTGTGAAATGTTTTCTGTATGGGGTCCATAATGTGAGTGATACGCTCGAGAAAATGTTCCCCAAGCGTCGCTCCTTTGTCCTGGGTCATGGATCGCGTGATGGGACCCATGACTGCAACTGTACCCAGTTGCGCGCAGTTGGCTGAAGGGGAAACTAGGCATGATGGCGGCTTGCTTCACATCACGCTACACATGGTACACAATACACAATCCACGTGAATCGTTGAATGCACACACAATCACATCACACACTGACTTGAAGAAGTTAGAAATGCAAGTATACTGTCAACATACCGTCATATTTACCTTGTGTCACGACCGACCCCTGAGGTCTGCCCTGACAGATCGGTCTAGGTGGGAGTGAAGGAGTGACTGACCTCACACGCTCCGCAAGAGACACACAATAAAGATTACGATACAACACCCCATTTATTCACACCAGCAAAATAAACATCCCAACACACGCACCATGCACGATCACAATCAAGCACTCCAACGCACACAACATGCACAATCACGATCAAGCACTCCAACGCACACAACATGCACAATCACAATCAAGCACTCCCACACCCACAACATGCACGATTATAAATAAATATTTCGCCATACGACGTACACAATCACAATTACAGCATTCCAGCACATATGACATATACACAATTATAAAGAAATATTTCCAGTATCGATCCTTTCTCACACCATGGAGTGCGTCCACATCCCTGCCCTTGTCAAGACTGCTGGGAGCACCCTGTCGCACTAGGTGCTCCGAGCCGGGTTGGTTCTCGCAGGGAGTCGCCCAAAGCCGACACCCTCGACTCCCAAGCGGGAAGTGAAGAGCGTGTCCCGGGGGGGGGGGGGGGGGAACGTAGCTGTTACTGGAGGTCCTGGACGGGGTCCAGGCCGGCCAGTCAAGACGGCGGGCGTCTCTACCAGCCCACGGTCTCGACCAAGGCGTGGCCTCGATCAGCGCGTGGCACCTTCCCGTCCGTGGTCTCAGCCAGGACGTGGCCTCGACCAGTACGTGGCACCATCCAGATCGTGCTCCAGGTGAAGCCCCCGGGAGGGGGAAGGACGTAGCTGGGAGGAGAGTCGGAGAGGAGGAAAAGAAGAAGGAAGGAGGAAGGAAGAAGGGTACTGGAACCCTGCCGTCAGTACCGTCTGACCATTGCTGTCAAGTCTTAACAGCCACTCGCATGATGGGCGAGGGAAGTGTATTAAACGCACACAGTAAGCCCATTGAATCAAGTCTTCTCACACGATGCAGGTAAAAGACTGCATTAAATCAACAGGTTATAAAACAAATATGAATTATCTTCACCCTTCTCTCACTCACCGCTTAACGTTTTCCTTCCTTAGGAAATAAATCAACACAGCGACCATCGCTTAATAACTGCCACCACATTTGCAAATAGTAATTCAATGGCATAACTGTCACATTTTATAACACATTTCAAAATAACACAAATCTCCAACCACGCATCCAAACGACAATCATGCGTACGCACGCTCGTGAACATAAAACTCGTTCTCCTTGCACACACAAACAGACGGTGGCCGAAGGATAAAGTCCGGCGAATGTGACAGGGGCGGACGAGCGAGACCAAGCAAGTTCCAACCCTGAATCACCAGGTCTCTCCCTTCCCCACCGACTACCGCACCACCAGATACATAAACAGGAGAAAGAATTTTGGAAATAATTTAGAATGGCCAGGTTAAAGATTGAATTAACCAGAGAAAAGGTCTCACACAATATTTCTCTTACAATTTCGAAAACAAAAGAAAATTGCGCAAAAGCGAAGACTAAGCCGGCTAACAACAACAAATCAAAACAAACAGACCACGAAACTGATGCTTACCAGCTACCCGTGGGTGACCCCGAAGAGGCGGGTCAAAGGACTCTCTCTACCCTCTGTCCAGTCGAGAGGACAGAGGCGAAGATGCGGAAACAGAAGAAATGATGTCCCTCTCCTACAGGCCGACTGCAGGAATTGAAAGTACTGACTGTACTCTCGATGATAAGGTAAAGAACCAGGACTGGAGCGGGCGCCCCCAGAGACATCTTCCGCTCGAGTGAAGAGCTAACCTCCCTCAGCAATGGCGGCCAACATGCCATACTGCGTCACAGAGTGAGCATACTTCAAACTAAAAGAAACGAAGCACGTGCGACAGGTAAAAAGACAGGCGAGAGGCCGACAGACAGAAAGTTCGAGAGAAAGGTACCGGCCACCCGTGAACTTGCAGGATGAATAGCACGGGCGGTGGAACTAGAGAGAGAGAGAGAGAAAGCAAACCGAAGTTGAGCTAAACTACACCAAAGGTGCAACCACACCACAAGCCACCCTAAGGGACGGATACACGACAACAGCAACGACAATAAATAAATAAGTAATTCCGCCACCCTAGGTGGGTCGAACGTCGTAGGCCTCGTGACAAACTCGTGACAAACCCCCCTTCTAAAAGCATCTGTTTCTCTGAGATACAGTGCTCCTTTGAACCTTGTCGCATGTGCAACTTCACAACAATGGGACCGAACCCAACTCTCTGTGATCGACAGAGTACGATGAATCCAATACAAACATTCCACGATAGAATCACATGGGGAAATACATAATACTGCATTTATCAAACAACTAAGCAAACCTTCCAACCATGAAAGTAACAATCCGAACCATTGGTGATTCACTACCGTTAACCTCACTGAAGTGACAACTGTCACTACACCTGATACAGAGACCAAAAAGGGATATAACCCTGGTTGAGGGGAGGTGTCCCTCTGACTGATTTTCCAATATGCTAACTACGGAGCTCGGCTAAGATAGTCAGCACCGTATTACGGGAACCCTTGATAGACGGCAAGTGAACGCATGACTCTGCAGCTCCACTGCCTAACACATGAGTCGACGACTGACCGGCTGGATCCGGTCCAGGCACTGGAGAGGATGATAATCGCTCTCCAGTACAAACTTCCGCCGTACTTCTTCTTGGGCACGCCAGTGCGCGTCCAAATCTGCTGAGAGATTCAGCAACAGTAGGGGCATCGACAGTCCTAAGCGGGACAGCCTCTGGGTATCGACTCGCAGATTCTACCACTACCGAAGTGTAGCGGTGACCGCGGTCGGATGGAGGATTAATGGGTCCCCCCCAGGTCGACCCCAACCTTGCCGAATGGCTCCCCAACTAGAGGCACTGACCCTAGGGGAACACGCTTCAAACGACCCTTAGGCGTTGTCCGTTGGCAGACATCGCAACTGCGGCAGTACTGCCTAACCCGCGAGTTCATCCCTGGCCAGAAGAAGTCCTGCCTAACTCGCTCGAGAGTCCGTTTGGAGCCCAATATGACCTGCCATGGGGGAATCGTGGGCTTGCCGGAGGACAGACTCTCTCAGGCTTTGGGGAACCACAAGCTGCTTGGCCCCACGATCTGCCTGGGTAAAAACCCTAAAAAGGATCCCCCTTTTGGAGCTTGAAGCTCACCTTGGCGTGTCGGGCAGACTGAGCAGGACGACCTACCAGTTGTCGCAGGCGTTGGACATCCAAGTCCCTGGCCTGAAGACGGACCATGGTAGCAGGATCGGCCCTGGCCAGAACCTCGTCAGAGATCGGCTGGAGAACGGGACGCAATTCCTATTCCTGCTTCTTAGCTTTGGCGCGTGTGGTGACTCCCACACACGCCTGTACGGGCAGAAACCGTAGACACGGACTGACTGCGTCCGTCAGCAAAGGTGACAGTAATTCCCTATGAGAAGGGAATACATAGGTCGCTCCACCGCAATGGCCCCTACTTCGCCACAGAAGTAGGGGGTGGAGAAAGGAATAAGTACAGAAGGACGGGTGGAGGTAAAAACCAGCCTCCAACCCGCCACATCATAACTAGTGCCCCGCCGGGCTTCAGGGGAAACCAAATTCTTATCCACAAAGATCGTTGATGCTCCCGAATCCCTGATGGTGTCGACCAAGGAGGAACCAACAACAGAGAGAAACACTGGGCACTCTGAATCACCCGAAGCTGGGATGGAACCCACGTTAGCCGAGGCGCGAGGATGCTGGAAAGGACTAGCCCCATGACAAACCAGCGGCTCTAGGGCAATCTTTCCTGATGTGGCCAGGACGACCACAAAGAAAACACAGTCGGGGCGCTGAAATCCCCGATGAACTCCCTGCCTTGTTCACCCCGCTAGCAGTTGTCGGCGCCTTATTGCTACTAAATCCTGTGGGGGGCTTCCTCTCCGTATCTGGGGCGATGCCCATAAAGCCCTGCGAGCTTCAGCAAACACCTCAGCGGTGTGAATCGCAACCGCAAAATCCTGAGGTGCTGTCTCGCCTATCCGGATCCTCAACTCTGGGGACACAGTGTTGGTGAGCTGTTCAATGAGGATCAGATCCTCCAGCTCCAACTTAGCTAACTGACGCCAGTACCCTAGCGTTTTGCGCAGCCTATCACCAAACTGCACGAAGGTCTCGTCATTATTCTTCTTCATGGACCCGAACTTCCTCCTGTACTCTCTGGGGTAAGGTGGAAACGCTTACGCAGAGCCAACTGCATGTCTGCATAAGACGCGCCTTCATTTAGAGTGAGCACACACTCCCTTGCAGTACCAGACAATCCAGAAAAAAAGGTGCATACCTTTTGTTCCTCAGACAATTGATATGACTAGCAACCTTGTCAAAATGTTCCAGGAACATATCAATGTCCTCACTAGGCTTGAACTCTGGAAGCTTTAACTTTGGGCCTCTAACTCTATCACCTGCTGTGATTAACCCCTGGTTTACAGAAGCGGGAGGCTGCGAAAGAAACTGTTCCATCTCTTCCCTGCGTAGAGCTCTGGCTGGCAGCTCCTCTCTACGCTGATCCAACTCTTCCGCGGAGGGCAGCCTCCTCCCTACGCTGAGCCTCCGTTTAGCAGCTCTCCCTACGCTGAGCCCCTGTTTAGCAGCCTCCTCCTACGCTGAGCCTCCTGTTTAGCAGCCTCCTCCCTACGAAGAATAGCCTTTCCTTACGCATAATCTCCTGTCTGTCAGTCTCCTCTCTACGCAGAGCCTCCTGCCTGGCAGCCCCTCTCTGCGCAGAGCAGCCTCTCTCTGCGCTCTTCCTACGCAGAGCTTCCTGCCTAGCGGCCTCCTCTCTGCGCTCTTCCCTACGGAGGGCTTCCTGCCTAGCGGCCTCCTCTCTGCGCTCTTCCCTACGGAGGGCTTCCTGCTGACAACCTCTTCCCTACGTTGGGCCTCATCCTCCCGTCGCTGTCGCTCTAGAAACATCAGGACGGAAGTGATGTCCTGGGCGGGGTTCACCACTCCCGACACGGGAGGATGATCCGTCTGACCCGTCCCTTGGGTCTCGACTTTCCCATAAGGAAAGTCTTCTGGGGCATGCCGCTTACGAGGGGAAGCCTGGAGAGGAGAAGGTTTCGGTCTCTGCGACTCAACAGAAGCCCACAGTTTGCTTCGCTATACTCTGACGCTTCCGAGCGGAAGTGCCAGTCGGGGTCTCAACAGGGGGACCCCCCAGCGAAGAGGTAGTAAAAGTACTCACTGGACTACCTGCTACAGCACTGGAATAGGTAGAAGTTACCGTAGTCGAAGTACTGGTACTAATAGTAGGGACTACAGTAACATTTTGAATACCCTTCTTCTTCGACGCCCGCGTCGCCATACCACCAGCGCCGGACGTCGCCATGACAACAATATCCTACAGTTATCAAATACAGGGGAAAAACAATTCCACTAGAGAAAAAAAAAACAAATATTTTAGGGGCGTGTGTTTATGTGTGTATATGTGTGTGTGCGTGTGTGCGGACAAGTTCCGGCTGCTCCCACTCTGGCAACACCGCGCTCTACAGCACGAGCAACAGTGCGGTGGGGCTCACCGAAAAAAAAAAAAAAAAAAAACTATGTCCGGCTGCCCCCACTCTGGCAACACCGCGCTCTACAGCACGAGCAACAGTGCGGTGGGGCTGGCCGAAAAAAAACAAAAAACAAAAACCTAGCAGACGGAATCCGGAGGGGAGGAAAAAAAAACACTAGCGTCCGATACAACCCCCTGTACTCAACAACCCGGTAGAGAAAAAAAAAAAAAACAAGAACTGGCTAAATACAACACAGGAATGGAAGACTGAGCGGCAACAGAAAGGCAAGACTTACGGCCGTACCTGGTGAGGTACCCGGCGGAAGGAGGTCTGGACGCGGTCGACTCCCCTCGGTCTCACCTCGACTCCCGAGTCACACGGATGTTCCCTCAGGCCACAAAAAGACTCCCTTCACTCTAGAGTCACCCAGCCAACCACCCACGAACAAACACAACAAACTGACTAAACATATACAAAACAGACAAAACTAAACAGGTACTCTGCGAAACGAGAGAGAGACAGCCAGAGCCCTTCACATCCCGGACGAGCCCCCACAATTGTCACGACCGACCCCTGGAGGTCTGCCCTGACAGGATCGGTCTAGGTGGGAGTGAAGGGAGTGACTGACCTCACACGCTCCGCAAGAGACCACACAATAAAGATTACGATACAACACCCCATTTATTCACACCAGCAAAATAAACATCCCAACACACGCACCATGCACGATCACAATCAAGCACTCCAACGCACACAACATGCACAATCACGATCAAGCACCCCAACGCACACAACATGCACAATCACAATCAAGCACTCCCACACCCACTAACATGCACGATTATAAATAAATATTTCGCCATACGACGTACACAATCACAATTACAGCATTCCGCACATATGACATATACACAAATTATAAAGAAATATTTCCAGTATCGATCCTTTCTCACACCATGGAGTGCGTCCACATCCTGCCCTTGTCAAGACTGCGGGGAGCACCCTGTCGCACTAGGTGCTCCGACCCGGGTTGGTTCTCGCAGGGAGTCGCCAAAAGCCGACACCCTCGACTCCCAAGGGGGAAGTGAAGAGCGTGTCCCGGGGGGGGGGGGGGGGGGGAACGTAGCTGTTACTGGAGGCCCTGGACGGGGGTCCAGGCCGGCCAGTCAAGACGGCGGGCGTCTCTACCAGCCCACGGTCTCGACCAAGGCGTGGCCTCGATCAGCGCGTGGCACCTTCCCGTCTGGGGTCTCAGCCAGGACGTGGCCTCGACCAGTACGTGGCACCATCCAGATCGTGCTCCAGGTGAAGCCCGCGGGAGGGGGAAGGACGTAGCTGGGAGGAGAGTCGGAGAGGAGGAAAAGAAGAAGGAAGGAGGAAGGAAGAAGGGTACTGGAACCCTGCCGTCAGTCCCGTCTGACCATTGCTGTCAAGTCTTAACAGCCACTCGCATGATGGGCGAGGGAAGTGTATTAAACGCACACAGTAAGCCCATTGAATCAAGTCTTCTCACACGATGCAGGTAAAAGACTGCATTAAATCAACAGGTTATAAAACAAATATGAATTATCTTCACCCTTCTCTCACTCACGCTTAACGTTTTCTTCCTTAGGAAATAAATCAACACAGCGACCATCGCTTAATAACTGCCACCAAAATTTGCAAATAGTAATTCAATGGCATAACTGTCACATTTTATAAACACATTTCAAAATAACACAAAATCTCCAACCACGCATCCAAACGACAAATCATGCGTACGCACGCTCGTGAACATAAAACTCGTTCTCCTTGCACACACAAACAGACGGTGGCCGAAGGATAAAAGTCCGGCGAATGTGACAGGGGCGGACGAGCGAGACCAAGCAAGTTCCAACCCTGAATCACCAGGTTCTCTCCCTTCCCCACCGACTACCGCACCACCAGATACATAAACAGGAGAAAGAATTTTGGAAATAATTTAGAATGGCCAGGTTAAAGATTGAATTAACCAGAGAAAAGGTCCCCACACAATATTTCTCTTACAATTTCGAAAACAAAAGAAAATTGCGCAAAAAGCGAAGACTAAGCCGGCTAACAACAACAAATCAAAACAAACAGACCACGAAACTGATGCTTACCAGCTACCCGTGGGTGACCCCGAAGAGGCGGGTCAAAGGACTCTCTCTAACCCTCTGTCCAGTCGAGAGGACAGAGGCGAAGATGCGGAAACAGAAGAAATGATGTCCTCTCCTACAGGCCGAAATGCAGGAATTGAAAGTACTGACTGTACTCTCGATGATAAGGTAAAGAACCAGGACTGGAGCGGGCGCCCCCAGAGACATCTTCCGCTCGAGTGAAGAGCTAACCTCCCTCAGCAATGGCGGCCAACATGCCATACTGCGTCACAGAGTGAGCATACTTCAAACTAAAAGAAACGAAGCACGTTGCGACAGGTAAAAAGACAGGCGAGAGGCCCACAGACAGAAAGTTCGAGAGAAAGGTACGGCCACCCGTGAACTTGCAGGATGAATAGCACGGGCGGTGGAATTAGAGAGAGAGAGAGAGAAAGCAAAAACCCAAGTTGAGCTAAACTACACCAAGGTGCAACCACACCACAAGCCACCCTAAGGGACGGATACACGACAACAGCAACGACAATAAATAAATAAGTAATTCCGCCACCCTAGGTGGGTCGAACGTCGTAGGCCTCGTGACAAACTCGTGACACCTTGTTTTGCCACATTAACTTTCAATAACTTTGTTGTAAACCACTGGATCTGTAAAACACGTCCGCACTCGTCGGAAACCGGAAGAGAGAGAGAGAGACAGACAGACAGACAGACAGACAGACAAGACAGACAGAGACAGAGACAGAAAGAAGAGATAAAGAATGGAAGAGAATCTTAATAATTAAAACGTAAACACTCAACGCACAGATAAAGTTAAAGGAGAGAGAGAGAGAGAAGAAGGAGAGAGAAGAGGAGGAGAAAGAGGAGATGAGAGCGAGAGAGAGAGAGATAGACAGAGACAGACAGGAAGAAGACAGAGTATCACGAGCACAAAACAACAAAACAACAACGACGACGACGACGACGACGAGGCGACAACAATAACAACAACAAAAAACAAAGAAGCGATAAAAAAAAGTCTGTCGACGTCCACCTTCGCATTACGACGACGACGACCAACAAACAATAGCAATACAACAACCACAACAAAGAAAGCGATAATAAAAAGCTGTCGACCATAAAATTCGAATGGAAAACACATGGGTAAAGGATCCTTTTCGACCTTGTGACTCCGACGTTTTTCCCCAGGTAAAGGGGAAACAACTGGATTACGACGGTCAGAGAGGAAATCCATGTCAACTCTTGTCAGTTTAAAAAAATATTGCTGAGTAAAAAAAAATGGTCAACTTTTACTGTATTTTGTTGTTGCTTAATGTAAAAAAATGTGTTCTTTGGGGGGAAATATTGTCATGTTGCTTTGTTGCTTTTGGTTGATTATATGTGTGTGGGTTTTAGTTGTTGATGTTGTTGATATAGTCATTTAATTTTTTCGTTATTTATGGTATTTTATTGTTGTTTTGTCTACTGTTTTTGTTGATGTTGTTGTTGTTGTGTTTTTTTGGTTGAATGTTTTTGTGATGTTGTGTGATGATTTCTTTGCAGTACTGTAGTGTTTCTGAGCTGATTTGTTTCATCGTTGCTATTGTTTAATGTTGTTATTGTTGATTTGTCGAGGGCATTTGCTACATTTAGTTGTATATTTGATTGATTTGTCAGGATTTGTAGTTTAGTTCTTATTGTTGATTTGTCAAGGCATTTGGAAGTTTAGTTGTTATAGTTGAATTGTCAAGGCATTGTATCGTTTAGTTGTTATTGTTGATTGTCGAGGCATTTGCTACGTTTAGTTGTTATTGTTGATTTGTCAAGGCATTTGCTACGTTTGGTTGTTATTGTTGATTTTGTCGAGGAATTTGACTTCATTAGTTGCATTGCTGTTACTGTTGTATTTGTTGCATGCTTTAGTGCTTGTCACAGCGTTGTCGCTTTTGTTTTTTGTTTGTTTGTTTGTAGTTGTTGCTGTTGTTGTTGTTGTTGTTGTTGTTCTCTAGCAGTGACATTGACACTAGTCAAGGTCGCGCAATTAAATGAATTGTTTGTTTGGCGGGATTACCCCTCTTCTCTCTCTCTCTCTCTCCCTCTCTCTCTCTCTCGCTCTCTCTATCTCTCTCTCTCTTCTCTCTTCTTCTCTCTCTCTCTCTCTTGCTATGTGTTTGAATGTTGTTTTAGCTTTACTGTCCAAGGGCTTACAAAAATCAAATTGAAAATCTCAAAAAAATTTGCAGACAATTATGATATGAAAGTTAATTGGAAGCCCAGGAAAATAATAGTATTCAGAAAGGGGGATTTCTGGGACAGAAAGAAGAATGGAAATATGGCGAGGAATATCCGGTAGTCAAGTTTATTAAATATTTAGGGCTAGATTATACAACAAGCTTTTCACTACGTTGCGGTGGCAGAGCTGGCACTAAAGCAAAATTTAAATACAACTCAGTCTTAGAAGACTTTGGAAATTAGGAGATTATTTCGAGAGAAAATGTGTTCTCTTTTAAGATGTAAGGACTCTAGATTGTCCCATTTTATGTATGGGTCTGGAGTCAGGGCTACCACAGCTGATGTACTAGAGAGTACATTGTTTGCCTGTAAAACGTTATTGAATGTAAGTAAGCAAACGCCAAAACAAAATGGTGATGAGAGACATCGGCCGGAATTATCCAATGTTGTTTTAGCGGCACTGAAAGGTGAATTTGTTGCGGAAGATTTAGTAAATCTGGCCGAAGAAAGGATAAAAGACATCCTAGAATTAAGTTAAACCACTTCATAATTGGGAAAAAAAACATGGGGTTTTCGTGAGACAGTTTATTATTTGTAAACGGATAGGAGATGTTTGGTTGCAATGGTGTGGGCAATCTGAACAATTTCACTGCATATTTTAGACAGAGACGCGCCTGAACAGTATACACAAAACAGGCATGATAAACTGGATCAGCAAAACGTGTTTGAACTTTATTCTAGCTGTAAGCAGTTCCTAGATCAGGCATTATTTGGTTAGAGTTATACGGTGTCAGAAAGAACGTATGTTAAGTTTAGATTTGAACATTTCTCCAATAAGGGGTTGCATACTGAGATACGAAGTGATGTTTGGGTACAAGAGATTCTTATGTCGGGGAGCAAAGGAGCTATTGAAGACGTGTCCCTGTGTAGTTTGAATGCAGTGTGTAAGAAATTTTAGAGAAAATGGAATGACTAATCAATAACGCTGAAGGAAGTGTGTGTATGTAATGTCTGTGCCGAATGAAGTGTCTGTAAGAAAGTCTCTCGTTTTCAGTACAACGTTTTCCGAATAAGTTCACGCTGATACAAGAGGAAGAATTGAGAGAGTGCGTGTTCATGTGTGGACATGTTTGATTTTGATAATGGACAAATTAAGCTCTACCAAATATTCCATAGGAATGAAGTAAAATGCTGGATGCTCGTAAACTTGTTTAATAATGATTGAGGATCTTCAGTTATAACGAGAATGAAGGGACTGTCGGGGTCAAGGGGTAATATTCTTCTTTTTCATCTCAAAATATGGTTCACTCAAAAACGAGGTAGGGTACCAGCGGGTTGCATGTTAAAAAGTTAATAAAATAAAATAAAAAATAAATAGTGCGATCAGACTGTTGGCCCTGGAGCAAATTTTGGCAACGGGGTTGCCCCCTCCGATATTAAGAAGTTAAAAGCAATGGCCAATTGCAGGTAACAGTAAATTATCTGGGGAAGTAAACTAGAAAAATCGTCACTATGGCAGATCTCAAAAACTGTAGTATCAATTTGTTTTTTTTAATGAGATTGCATTTGTTGCAATCTTGAAGGCACCGGAGTAAGTTATACAGCGTACAGAATGGGAAATAAAAGAATGTTAATTGGTGTCATATTTGATGTAGGTATGGTATATCATGAGCCACTCCTGGTGCTACTTTTTTCAATACTAGGTTGTTCATTGGTATATCAATTAATTTAGCTCTGCCTTTGCAGAAGGATGTTAAGTTTGATAAAAGCTCTCTCTCTTCTAGGGTTTCCATTCTAATTTCTCATGTTTGCCAGATTCCATTTTCTCTGATGTGGTTCCCTGTTACGAAACGTGTGCTCTTTCTGAATCTTTTTCGAGGTTAATCAATGTCCTTTAGATGGTAAGGATCCCAAATGAGCAACCATATTCAGTATGGTTAACAGTGTTTTGTAGCAGTCATCTTTAACTTTTTGGGGCAGTCATGATATTCTGTATAAGAAACGCTAAGATGTTATTTGCTTTCTCATACTAAATTGTAATGTTCTTTCATTTAGAAACATCTATAATCCGCCTAAAAATTTTTGCAGCATTAGTTTCTTTAAGAATAGTATTATGGATAGAATTAATTGATCTAATTGGAGCGCGATATGTTACTATAGCAACAACTTGGGCACTTTTGGGGATGAATTCCATTTTCCAAGTTTTTTCCACTTCTTGTAAGGTTTAGATTTTTGTTCTCCCCAATCGCATGGTGTATCATTCTTTGTTTGATTGTTCTATATAAGCTGTATCTGCAAAAGCCTTATGGTAGTTCCAAGAGAGAGATTTTTCATTATGTCATTATATAATTAAGAAAACAGGGCCCAGATCAGTTCCTGTGGTTACATGACAAGAGTGGTTTACAATGGGATGAGACCTTCACAACAACTTTCGTGCGTTCTCCCACGAGGAATGATCTAGGCCCATTTTATCAAAGAACCGCAATCTGATGTTGTTTCTAATTTAAGCAGCGGCCTATGGTCAACCCTTTAAAAAGGCTTTAGAAAAAAGTCGATAAAATTGCATCTATTTGCTGTCTGTTGTTAAGAAGATATTAAACTCATTGAGAGTGTTATAAGTTGAGTCTCAAACCCCTTGCTGTCTAAAACATGCTGGGCGTTATTTAAGACGTTCATATTTGTCAAGATGGTCCATTATGCTAATATATATTATGTGTTCAAGTAGTGTAGTGATATGGATGATAGAGATACGGTCTATTGTTCTCTGGCTTTTGTTTTGTCACCTTTTTGGAAGAAGGGAACAATGATCGATCTCACCATATCATGTATTACTCCTGGTCAGGAAGCTTGGTAAAAGTAGTTGGTTATCCTCATTCACTTCTATATCCTGTTGATTAATTTTCAAGAATTTATGTTGGCTGCTCATTGGAATGTCGATGTTGCGTGGAAACTATGAATTGTTTGAATGGGTAAATCTATTTTGCTAACCCTTGAAATGAACAATGTATATATGTTTATTCAATCAAAAAGTCAGTGTCGTGTCAGTGTAGTGTCTCTCTTTCTCTGATTCCAAGCCTAATACATTACCATGAAAATCAAACCTGATGATTGTGGTTGAGTGGTTCCGCACAAAAGCAGTAGGTAAGAACGAAGGGGGGGGGGGGTGGGGGGGTTTTAAAAAATCTTCGATCAAAGAACCCATCCAGGGTACGAGTTTGGTTTATATGTGATGTAGACTAGAACCCCACTTGGGTCATTTCGAGGCTAGATTGTTTCCCTTGTGTATGGTTTAAATGTTTCGTTAAGAATTTGAGACCAGGGAGGAATAATATTTATGTAAGTTTTGGGTTTCTTCTGGATTTGCTGTTGTTAACTTCTCGATGTGCAACAAACAAAAAAAATATAAATAGTATTGAAAGTTATCTGCTATTTGTCTGGCTGAGCGCCAATGGATGAGAAGCAAGAGAAGTTGGGGGGAAAGTTATTGAAGTTGGGTCTGAAGTTTTGCTGAACACATGTCTGTGACGAAATGGGAAGGGTACAACTATATTATAGCACATACAACTACTAGGTTAAAATCGTCGTAACAGTAGAACAGGAAGGCTTTGGCAGCCTGCCTACACGTCTAATCGGAGAAAGCAAAGAGTAAACTAAAGGTCGAT
Source organism: Conus ventricosus (assembly GCA_018398815.1). Taxonomy (NCBI): domain Eukaryota; kingdom Metazoa; phylum Mollusca; class Gastropoda; order Neogastropoda; family Conidae; genus Conus; species Conus ventricosus. Next base: position 47,986 of record JAFLJL010001022.1, read on the forward strand.
GTTAAGCAATGTTACTTGGGAGATGTTACAAGTGGAATATATTTACACAAGGCAGTTTGTTTAGGGCGCTCTTCGTTTTGTTATGTCAACGGACTTGCCGATGGGGGTGAAACTGTGCAGTATGTTGTGGATGATACGAAGATTTTGGACCTGCTTGGATCACTGTAAAACTTCAAGAAGATTTGATAAGTTATTGATGGGTTGTCAGGTGGAATAAATTCATGTGCAACTAAATCATTGTTCTTAACTGGGCAAGGGCTGATCATCATGTTACAAAGAAAACTCATCGCAATCAGAAAGAGTTCCTCTGCTGAAGCAGATGCGAAAGATTTACGGGTCCTCCTGATAGTTAGGTCTGAGTTTTCTAAAAACATTGGTCGAATGCAGTAAATAAGACCAACAGACTTGGGATTGTCCGCAGATTCCTAGTTTTCTGGACGAGTCAATGCTACTTCTTTTATTGCTTAGTTAGACAATCAGGACATATTAAATGCAATTGTGGTTAGAGCCCAATCAGAAAAAGACAAATGTTAATTGAAGGAATGTCCGCAGAGACAAAGTAGGTCTGGTTTGGGTCATTCTTGGAGTATGAGGGACAGACTGAGTGTGAAATTACCCAGTATGAGTTACAGGAGAATCAGAGGGAAGTAATGAGGTGTTAAATATACACATGGATGATGGATCTATAATTGTGCTCCACTTCAATACTCAAACCAAGGACCAAACTAAAGGTCACATTTAAAACTAATGAAAAATACAGTAATCATCATCAGACAAAACTTTTTCATAATAGGGTAGCTGACTGACCGTGGAACATCGCTCGATACCAAGATTGTGAATTGCAAGAAACTCTGAAACAGTTTCAAGAATCATCTAGACAGCACTTCAGGAACAAAGTACTCCTGCAGTTAGCACCCACCTCGACCACATAAGAAATGATGGGGAAGTCACAGTCACAAGTCATAAAATCAGGATGAATGATAACAGCTCGTTTAGGATAGCTTTTAGTTAAGCAGTTATGGTGTCCTGACCAAAAGATCAGCTAAAGGCCTCGCGGCGATTTTACAGCTGAATTTTATCTATATTATTATTATTTGGTTAGATTCAGATTTGTTAAAAGTCAGTGATAAACCAACAAAGTGCGACAGTGTTGTGTAGTCCTAATCAGATACAGATTGCTGGCGCCAATTGATCACTACAATTGGATCAGTTGAACTGAAATATCCAGCCAGTGGAAAGTTGAGAACTGTATTGGGCGGGATCATGAAATCCTTCTGTATTTCTTCCATTTCATTTACTGTGAATATTTTTTAGCAAAGAGTGCCGTATTTGTCATCTGTCGATTTCATTGATGATAGAAATATGACTAGAAATAGAATCAAGGGACTGCATATCTGTGCAGTGCATGTGATTCACAAAATAGTAAATTTTACTATTAATGATTTTTTTTCTATTCAGGATGATTGACGTCTAAGCCAGTTTTTATTGAGTGAAGGGTTAAGTCATGACAACAATCAGTCCAGTGTAACAGATATGACTAGAATACAAACTAGACCTATAAACAGCAAGGAGAACATTGGTGGAGGTACAATGTTATTAGACAGCACATTAACAGAAGAAAGGGTGAAAGGAGTAGTAAATTCAAGTTTCAAGTGTTGTGATGTTGTCAAGGTGTGTGCATGCTTGAGTGACGAGAGAGAGAGAGAGAGAAGAGAGGAAGAGACGAGAGAGGAGAGGCGAGAGAGAGAGATCAGATAGAGAGAGAGAGGATGAGAGAGAGATGATTGATTGAATCATTAAATAGTTTATTGAAGGATGAAGATGTAGGCAAAGCCAGTTTACAATTGTTCTTGTATACATAATATTTCAAACATATCATTCTACTGAAATTCACCCATAGGGAACAATGTAATCTAATTTGATGATATTGATAAGGCAACTATTGTAATTCATTCAAAAGTATGATGACATGGGGTGGTGAAAACAGAAGGAAACTTACAAATAAACAATAACAAATAAAAAAAAAGAAGGAAACAAATCAAGCGAGCGAGAGAGAGGAATATGTGTGAATGTGTGTATGTGTGGTGGTGGTAAAAAAAAGAAAAAAAAAAAAAAAAACAACAAATCGGCTAAGAAGGTGTCATTTGTAACACAAGTTTTCTGTTACAGATGTGTGACCCATGCGTTCTCTGATCTCTGGTGAAGTCAGAGCGTGAAAATGAAATCGAAGTCGTGAAGAACAGAACAAACAGGTTCAGTGCATGTTTCTTAGTCGATCATGTGGAAGTTTTAGGCTGGGAATTGTCAGCGAAAATGCTGATTTCGCGGAGTTAAAATTTGCTATACGCGAAAACGAATTGCGTCCGCGGAGACACAAAAAATCTGCGGTACAAAAAATATAAAGACGGTTTTAGCTGTTGCTGAACTAGTCTCGGTGGTAGATAAGTTATACTAGCGAGCGTAAATTCGTATTCTTTGTTCTGGTTTTGCAGAGTTTGGGAATGGACGATTCGAGGGACTATTCAACCTGGGGTTGCTTGTTCGTGTGGTAAATTCGGCGATCGTTCGAAGACAAGTGCCAAAAAATGGAAATGGGAGTGAGTGGATATTTTTAAGTTTTGGATGCCCCGAGGCCATGGAAGATGTAGTAAAGAATGAGCGCTACTTGGGCGCGCTTTGCAAGGATAATATCCCAGTGGGGGAGCTGCACGGTGTATTGTCTGCAACAAAGGACGTATCTTACGCAGTGTGGTGTTTAACATGATGACATCTCGCTCAAAGATGCATCAGGATAAGTGTGCGGTCTCTGGAAAGTAATCACGTTTGCCAGGTAAGATGTATTCAAGATTATACTAGTTATCCATTTGATTTGTGTAATTGAGGGGAGGGGGGTCGCAGGAAGAGAGAGTGATATACAGGCACATGTAACTTGTGTCATGTGTGAATGTACTAATTGATTGAAGGTGGCTGCCCTAAGAGAAGAAGACAATAGGGGGGTGGGGTGGGGGGGAACAAATCTACTTAAAATTGCCAGATTGAGATAATAATTTTTCAAATCTTTTGATTGTGGTTGTAAAATTGTTTTGATCACAGTACATGTGGTTTTTTATAGTTAGATAGCCTACCAGATCAGTGGGGTAGAAAAACTCACAAGGGGTGATGAAAAAAAAAATCTTTTCCAAGAGACGTTCTGTAAAACATATGAGTACAGATCGGGATAGGAGATCTAAATTCACATGAGGATAGCTTGGTATAGATTGTTAGAATCAGTCAATTGGTTGTCACTGATGTAAATAATAAAAAATAAAAATAATAAAAAGCCCAAGTGTTAGCATTCGATGCTGTAAGTAATAAGTAATAGTATACATGTATGATATAAATGAAGATGAATGTTTTTCATCAAGCTTAGATTTCAAGGATTTTTTTAATAAGAAAAGATGCATGGGCAAGAACCACGGTTTCAAACTAAAAGGGTTGCCTGTTTACATTAGATAAGATAGGTGAGGGTTTGTGTGTATTGGGTGAGTGTGTGGTGTGTGTGTGTGTAGTGTGTGTGTGTTGATTCGTGTGTGTGTGTGTGTGTGTGGAGTGTGTGTGTGTGTGTGTGATTTGTTTTTGTTTTGTTTGTTTTTTTTTATCGAAAAAATGTAAATTAAAGGATATTTTATTGTCTGTTGCATAGGATCTGAACCACATGATAGCACCATGGCATTGATCTGTGTATTAAAGCTGATGTTGCTGTAGGTCAAGCCTGGGATTCAGTGCCGCTGACACTGTTAAGGACAGGGTCAGGGCAATTCTGGAAACGATTTCTTGCTTTGCTGCGGAGAGGGGGATGTCTTAGTGCTGTCAGACCTCATAGCTATGCAGGTAAGTTAATAAAAACATAACTTTTCAGTATGAAGTTAAGCCCATATGAACAGGTTATTAGTAAGTCAGATTCATTCTGAAGTGATGATCGTATGTAATCTATCCGGGTTTTAAAGAACTGTTTTAGTTAAAATACAATTACTGAAATATAATTTTATTATTGCTAATAAAAATAGGAGAGGGAGAGAGAGAGAGAGAGAGCCCCGAGAGGCGAGAGAGGATGAGGAGAGAGAAGAGGGGTTGTGTGTGTGTGTGTGTGGTGTGTGTGTGTGTGTGTGTGTGTGAGTTGTTATTTTTCACCATTGAGGATCTTTGCAGAGTTTTTGTCGTGATGCAATGATTGGAAGGGACTTTGACTTGGTTTGGGGTGTGATCCCAAATACACAAAATTTTAAATACTACACTAATAATAATAATAATAATACTACTGATAATAATAATAATAATTAATATAATTAACGCGTTCGAAAGGGCAAATTTCAATTTTTAACGATCAGTTCGCCGCCCAGCTCTGTCCAACAACTTGCACACAGAAACATTGGACACAGATAAATGAAGTTATTCACTTTATCAATAAAAAATGTCAGCTAATAACGGGCAATTTAGGATGTTTTTGTGCAGTAGATGACTGTGATATGAAAGAATTAAATCTTATCAGTCAATACATGTTGTTAATTTCTCGGGTTGATGACAGCCAGAGAGTGATTGGGGATATGAATGTATGTTTCACAGAGCAAGTCGTGAAAGTCTGCTGAAGGAATGAGATGGACCGCACATGCTTATACAAGCTTCGAGAGCTTGGCCCATTTCTTCAGGACTCTCTTCTGGAGGAATTAAGGGACAACTCCCATTCGCTTCACATCTGGATGAATCTACAGCAGGCCATGAGAAAGTTTTCTGTACTGGTTTCATTCTCCATCAGCAAAAGAGTATTATTAAACCTACAATCAGAAAGTGTCCCCCTTACCTATCCTAAAAATCATCCAATTTCCCAAATTTTCACAATTATCCTCTTACATTTAATATATCTTTCTATTTTATCATGATCGGTAAAATGTATTAATTCTCTCAATCTACTCCCTCCCTAAACTTACAAATATTCCATCCTTTCCCAAGACCCTTAAACCTCTCCCCTCCAAAAATACACCAAAGAATTACAATCTCCTAAATCTTCCCCTCAACATATAACCAATTATTTTCTTAAAATCACATTCCCTTTAATAAACATATATATAATTTCAACCTTCAACTCCTTTGTACTAATTTCACTTTTATTTTCTAAAGCTGTTGCTTATTACATACTATCTATGATTGCTCTACATGCCTTTAAATCAGTTTTTCTCCAAAGAATATTTTCACTGAATCTTATTTGAGAGAATGTCCAGCACAGACGCAAGTGTCTGCACAGGAAGAGGACGAATCCAAGAATTCCACAGTTTTGCGGTCCAAGTTCTAACTTCAAAAGAAGGCAAGACAGGAAGGCTCGACTTCCAGAGAAGTTTTTTGACACAGGAATAACTTTTGTGACCATCATGTGTACATTTCTGTAATGCCAAGCCTCAGAAATATTGTACTGTTTTTTCTGCAGAAAGAGCTTCGATGATGTCTGCATGACAACAGCATGAACTATTCAATGACTTTTGCAGGGTTTCCTGACGCCAGAATGTTTGTCGAAGAAGCCTCATTCAAATTGCAATTGAGAAGAGGAACAGAAATCGGGACTCTTTGTTCAGTGAAAGGGCTGACCTATGAAAACCAGGGAAGGTTTGAGCACAAGAAGAGCTTCATGAACAACTTAGAGATGTGGCAGACAAGGCATGCGCATTAAATCTACAGAAGAAGATGCCTGTCAACAACTGTACTGAAAAGCTGTTGCTGCACTGGACCATCTGTCAGAAGGACATAAACAGTTCAAGGTACTCAAGCTCTGGAGAGACAACACAGGTTGAGGATGACTGCCAATGTCATTTTGAAATAGAGGTGGACAGCTACACCAAATCTACGAAGATTCCAAAGGCCGTCTGGAACACATTGATGTGTTTTGGGGTCAGTTCGATAGGGTAGAATTCCTCTGCTGTCAGCAATTGCAAGAAAATTGCGAGTGCTTTATCATGGCAGCTGTGGAGGCATCCTTCAGTACCATGGGGGAGATTTGAATGATGGCGCAGCAGGATGGAATCAGACCATACGCTGCATTCAGACAGGGAGATTTTTGGGAGGGATTCCAGTCTGGAAGAAGAACGGACTACTTCAGTTGAGTTTTTCTTGCAGCAAACCTGTTCAAGAGACAGTTCCTAAAACGCTTTGCGACAAGATGCAGGAAGCATGGACAAGAATATGGTAAGAGGAAAGGAAGACAACAGGCAGGATCAATGGAAAATAGAGTTAGTCTTGGGCTGTAAGAACCCCAACAAAAAAAGCAGGGAAGCAAATGAGTTTGGAGGAAAGGAGGGACAGGCAGGGCAGGAGAAGGAAAGCACACAGCAAGTAAAAGACCAGCAACTCCCACCAAGTTCTTCGGAGTGAGAAGAAAAGAGAGAATGGAAGGCTGGTGAAGACTAGACAGAAGAACAGAGGAGAGGAAAAGCAGAGGGACATACTGGTACATTAGGGTTTGTAGTGCAAGGTATCTCAACTGTGCCAGAGAGAGCGAAAACAGCAGCATGAGTATTAGAAAATTTTGGAAACCATCAGTCTGCCAGAGCCAGCTGCACTGCAGTGAAAAGGGTTCAGAGAACTGGAATATTTCTGAGAAATAGGAATCGTGACATGGTATTGTCGTGACCACTATCAGGCCAGAAGTGTGATCTCAAAATTCAGCAAGATGGTGTTAAATATTACCATGTTTATCCAGTTAATTTTTTTTTTTACCATATATAATCAGTGATTACTCTCTTCAGGCAGATGGTGTACTTGTTGATAGTCTTACTAGTGATATTAATTAGAGTAAAGTGTGAGTTAAAAACAAACAGTAATCTGTGGTTCATTATACATGATTTTGTCAATGGATTTATTGTTTATCAGTGTTTATAGCTTAGGCAGGAAAACTGAACTATGTTATTTTATTTATGCTGTGATTTAAGACTTCTAAAACCAACATGGGAAAGTTGAGTTGGGCGCTGAGGAATGTGTGTGCATTTTTCAGTGACAGCCGTAAACAGGGGAGTGTGTGTGACATTTTTCGTGAGCAGTAAAAGGGGAGCTGCTTGTGTGACATTCTTTCAGAGACAGCAGTTAAAAGGGGAGCTGTTGTGTGACATTTTCTCAGTGAAGCATGTAAACAGGGAGTGTTGTGTGATTCTTTCAGTGACGTGTAAAAGGGGAGTGCTTGTGTGATTTCTTCGCAGTGTACAGCAGTTAAAACAGGGAGCTGTTGTGTGAATTTATCGCTGACCGCAGTAAACAGGGGAGTGTTGTGTGCATTATTTCTCAGTGACAGCAGTAACAGGAGATGCTTGTAAGCCATTATTCAGGGAATCAGTAAACAGGGGAGTGTTGAGTTACAGTCTTCTCAGTGGAAGCAGTTACAGGGAGTGCTTGTGTGCAGTCTTCTCAGAGTAAACTTCAATACCTATGTTTTTCTCTTCAGAGATGCTTGCCTCAGTAGAGGTAATGCTGTGGCAGTGACTGTCCGTCAAGTGATGTGTTGCAGGTTAACTTTTCTTATGTGTGTGTGGGGGTGTTTTGTTTGGTTGGATGCCAGTGGTTGGTTGGTTGATGGGTGATTGTTTTGGATTGGTTGGTTTGGTTGATTGTTGTTTTGTTTTTGTTGTTAGTTATGTTTGTTTTTTAGCTGTTTTGTCTTTGTAGTCAGCTGGAGATAAATCATAGAATGAAAAAAAATTTGTGTGAAAATTGATTTTGTATTGTTTAATGTAATTTATTCATTTTTTCTTATGTTCTTAAATCATAAAAATGGAAGTCAGGATAAGCCTGATTGCACGATTGTTGATCTAGAAAAAAAAATTTTCCGGGGGGGCATGCCCGGACCCCTAGATTTCAGAGTTTTCTTTCAGTCACTTATGCTGTGTCCTGGTATACATAGTTATTAATGACAGATATCGAGCACACAGTGAGAGATTACAGTATTTACCTTCTCAAACACTTTGTGTGTGGGTGCACCAGGTAGAGGAAAGAAAATGTATTGAGCAATTACACACTTTCATGTCCACCATTCAAGCTTGAATTGTCATTGAATCAATACTGTTCTGGCTATCATCTCATACTCACGTTTTATATCTGCCGTTGGTAAGTTGGAAATATTCACAATAGATCTATTCAGAATGTTTGTTGTTGTTTGTTTGTGGGTTGTTGTTGATTTTTGGACTGATATGTCAGACAGAATGGGGTTTCTCAAGTTATGTTCTATGTCTGATTCAGCAACTTAGGTGTGGTTGGGTTTGGTAGCTATTTTGATTGAAATTGTGTGTAATTGCAGATTTAGTAGTGTTTACTTCTAACATTATTGTGATTATTTTACATGAAGGTTGGTTTGTCCACATGTCTGTATCAGATGTTTTGGTGGTATGTTGTTAATGTTATTATGATGTAATTGTCTTTCGTAATATTTTAGTGAGTTTAATCAAATTGACGGATATTTGGCTATGTGTACTGGAGAGATGGGATACAGTTACTTTCCATGTAGTGAGCTTGAACATAGGGATCATGCAGAACAAGTTCTGCCAGGAGTTCCTCTATATTAGTTTCTGAGAAAGTAAGTTATCTCATCACGATTGTGGAAAGACGTTAATGAATGACAACTACATCACCCACCACACACAACACAAAACACCACCACACACACACAAAAGTCATGTAGGCAAACATATCAGCACAGTGGATCAGCAAGATTGGAAATTTTTGTACAGAGTTCTAGAATCAGAGTGACATGAAAAATTTGATAGGTAGTTGATAGTTGGTGCAATTGCAATAAAAGTTTTGTAGGCATCAGTACAGCAGTCTCTGTCAGTCTGTGTGCGGTTCACAAAAAGAGATTACTATGGTTATATTGTACTATTGAGGAAGTCAGGTGTCATTGGAGTGATTTGTCCGACTTTTTGTGGTGTAGGTGATAAATGATTACATTATGGGGAAAGAATATGGTCACAGTTGTCAACTCTTGTCACGTTCGTGGTTTGAAGTTTAGAAAAAGTGCAGTAATATGTTTTTGAAATTGAGGACTGATAAGATGAAATTTGCAACCAATGCCACAAAAGGACCAAGATTCGTGTATGACAGACCATCAGATTTGGAAATTTATGAAAATGTTGCAGTTGTTTGTGTGCATATTAAATATAATAAACAACAAATTTTGATGGTCTGATCACAGATGAGGTGCCAAAAAATTGAGATAATATCCAAATGATTGTCAAAACAGGTTGTTAAAAGAGGCAAGTGACTTTAAATATTTGATTAATTTAGATATGAGTTTTAATTATTAGTATATGCTTTCATATTTCTTAAGAATACGAAAACGTAAAGGGAAAGAAAGGCACTAAGCACAGATGAGAATAGATGTTAGCATACTTTGTTTCTATTTGTATTGAAAAAATAATATAAAGACCAACTTGCGGCTTTCAGATGTGTTTAAAAATGTTTAATTTTATTATGTGTGTGGTCTGTTAAGATTTCATTGGAATGTTTATTTGAAACATGCAGGATTGCTTCATATTTAAACAAAAAACGCCCACCTCTTATTATTCAGGGTTGTTTTTTAGCTGGGTTTAAAATATTTTAATGGAAAACAATGGTTGCATGGTGAAGAATGGTTTGTACAAATAACTGATTTGTAATTTTTTATGAGGAAAAAAGGTAAAAATGTTGTTTGGTTAGATATCTTTAACCTTTAGCGTTATTAACAGGTGACATTATTTTCTTTTTTTTGAACTAATGATCCATATTGCTGTAGATTTTACAGAAAATTTGTTTCTTATATAATTATTGAAGTACATAATAATTCATAGCGAGAACAACACACAACCACACAACCGCACACACAACCAAACACAACAACACATATAAAACAACAACCAAACACACACTAAGCCTTAGGAATCAAACACACACAAACACACCACACACAACAAACACCAACAACACACACACAAAACACTCACTCATCAACTCACATCATCATCTCATGTAACACAATTGTTATCTGTGGAATTTTGCAATAGTACAGCAGCACCACCAACAACACACACCAAACACAAAACACACACACACACAACACACACACCAACCAACACACAACCACCAACACACAACACACACATCCAAAACACAATTCCACAAAACATACAAAACACACACACACAACACCACAACACACACAACAACAACACAACAACACAACCATATGCCTCACACTTGTGAACTCAACTTGGTATCTGTGGAAGTTGCCCGTTGTTCTTCAAGATTCCTAAGTATGGTAAACGTTTGAGTTTAAGAGGGTTAATGGCACTTGCTTGGTGGTATGACGAGGGGAGGGGATAGGATGGATGGTATGTTGTGTTTGTGGTGTGGCGGAAGAGGTGGGGGGAAATTGGAGTAGGGAGGGTGTGGGGAGCACAAGACATCCATGTCGTGTGTTTTGTGTCTGAGTTCATACAAGTTTGGCTTTGACATTGTTAAGTGCTTAGAATCAGACTTTAAAGCCTCAAGACGCGCTGTATCATCTGATTAATTTTCTTTTCTGGTAATTTATTATAGTCAAATTGTTGTTCATTTGTCATCCTTATTATTGGTGGTGTTGTATGGTTTGGTGTTTCTTTGTGGTTTCTTTGTTTTGGGGGTCATCTTCCATTTTAGTGAACTATTTTTGCAGAATGCATTTCAAGACTGGAGATGGGAATCACGTGAAGTTATCAAGGATTTGGGTGTTCCAAACTGACACTGTCTTTGCCTCTTTGCATAACATAACAAATTGTCTAATCAGTTCAAGAAGATTTGCGTGTCATTGTTTGTAGATGATTTGCCTTTATGCAAGTGTTAGTAGGTTCAGCTTTTTGAGGATAAATACATCTGTGGGTGGAGAAAGTGGTTACTTTAGTATTGACCGGTGCATTCTTTCTAACTTTGGCAGTTCTTTGTGATCTGAAATAAAAGGGAAGGAATTCTTTGATTTAGTGTAAGGAGGCAATTTTGGGGTTATTTTGTCAAAATATTTCTTAGTCACTTAAAACATTGAAAACTTCTTGTCAGGAAAGCTTTAAACATTCTGAGGTTTATTAGCACAACTGATGGAGGTGAAGAGAAAAACTTGCTATTATGGTTTGGTCATTCTAAATGATATGGCTGTGTGAGCACGTCTGTGAGACCCAGTTACTGAAAAATTGGATCTGTTTGACAAGGGTTGGTCTTGTCTTGGTGATTTTCCACACAGTGTACCAGCTGGGAGGGTTGGTCTCTTGTTTGGATAATACACACCAGTGTACGCTGGGAGGTATGTATGTCATGGAGATTACACACCAGTGTAAGCTTCGGAGGGTCGTCTGGTTTGGGCATTCACACCACCCAGTGTAAGTGAGAGGGTAGGTCAGTTTGGAGCATTCCACACCACAACCTCAGTGTAAGCTGGGAGAGGCTGGTCTCTGTTTGGTGATTCAACCACCCAGAGTACAGCTGCTGGGAGGGGACCCTCATATCAATGTAGGTGAACTTTATAAATACAATCTTCAGATTGTTCTGACCTGGAAAACCCAGCTAGGACTGTGTTTTTAGTCCTCAGTTTTCAAAGGAGATTTGAAGGAAAACCCTTATGTGTTCTATGATGGATTGGAATGTTGCAAATGAGCAGAAGGCTGTATGATTATGAGTTGTGTGACTTTGTTCATTTCAATTAAGTCATGGACTTTTACAACAGAAATCACTTGATTTTTTGAAAGAAACCAGTTTCAGACATCGGGCAAGTTTGGCATCGTTAGGCATAAGGGCATTGTTTGCCAAGTCTAGGCTAATGGGATTGTTTTGCAGTTCAGGGGGTACAGGGCATTGTTTGATGACCCAGTTCAGTACAGGGAATTGTTTGTGACAGTTCAGGGTTAAGGGCTTGTTTGTGACAGTTAAGGCATACAGGGCAATGTTTGTGACCCAGTCTCAGGCTTACAGGGATTGTTTGTGGTCCAGGTAAGGGAATGTTTGCTGAAGTCTAGATACAGGGTATTGTTTGCACAGACTGAATACAGGGCTTGTTTGACCAGTCTCGGTACAGGGCATGTTTGCCAATCTTGACATAAGGGGCATTGTTTGCACCAGTCTCAGGCTAAGCGCTTGTTTGTGACAGTCTAGGCGTACAGGCATTGTTGTGACAGTCCTCAGGATACAGGGCATTGTTTGTGACAGTCTCAGGCGAAGGGCATTGTTTGAGATAAGTTCAGGATACCGGGCATTGTTTGTGACGTCTCAGGCATTACAGGGCATTGTTTGTGCAGTCCCCAGGCCGAGGGATTGTTTGCTGAAGTCTAGGATACAGGCATTGTTGCACAGATCAGAATAAGGGCTTTGTTTGAAGACTAGGGCATACAGGGGAATGTTTATATTGACAATCCTCAGAATACAGGGGCATAGTTTGCAACATACTAGGATAAGGCATTGTTAGCTGACCAGTCTCGGTACAGTATGATAGTTTGCCATCCGTCTCAGACAAAGTGCATTGTTGACCGTCTCAGGCATACAGTGCATGTTTGACACCGTCTCAGGATAAGGGCAAAGTTTGATAGTTCAGGCATACAGGGATTGTTTGAAGTTCAGGCATACTCGTGATTGTTTGAAACCAGTCCTCAGGATCGGTGCATTGTTTGTGATCAGTCTAGTATACAGGTCATTTTTTGAACAGTCTAGATACAGGGCACTTGTTTGTGACGAGTCTAGGTTACGGGTTGTTTGTGATCTTGTACAACAATATTTTAAATGAAATATTAAGGAAGGTTCAATATGCCTCAAGCTATAGAAGTGAGATATGCAACTATTCTCAAAGTAAAAAGTCATAGATTGTTCAAATTATTTGCTGATGTGTCCAGCTTTGGTTCTAGCACGAAGATAAAAAGAGGATTTTTGATTTTGTCTGATTTGCTGTCGGCTTAGGAGACATTTGTGCATAAGTCATCAACCTGAACTTCTGAAACTTTTATTTACTTTATTACTTTTGAAAGTGGAAGGTTAAAGGTGATCATGCTTGGGTTCAGTCATGTTGAAATTTGTGGGAAATGAATGGGGATGTTTGGCCAGAATGCCATAAATAGTAAATTTCAAATATGTAATCCTCCTAGATTTGAAAAACAAATGTTAAAGAATATGTCAGAGGAATGGAAGAGGACTGTGAATACAAGCTGGCAACAGTCATTTCCAGATCTGTCCAATATGAGAGGTGGTTATGTGGGGTAAGGAAGAAAGTTTATTGCAGTTGAAAGGTCATCAATAAACGAATTTGCATCTTTTACAGCGAGCAGCAGTTAGTTGTGCAACTATGCAAGAAAGTTAGCATGATACAATTACTAATTGACAGAGGCCCCCCCCCAATTATTGATGTCAGATTAAACGATAACAGCAAGCACATTGAAGGACTGTTCCAGGTTGTCCCGGAGACGATTTTTTTGATAGAAATCAATGTTTTAGAACTTGAATATTACATTTTTCGAGGTATTTGATGAAAGCATAAATGGTGCTGAATTTTAACTTTGATGAATATGTACTTTGTTTTTAGGTGTTTCAGCTGATGAGGCTTTTGTGGTGAGCGGGCTTGAAGCGACATGTTTTAAATTGGTAGGTTACTTTGCCTTTTACACACCTGAATATTGAGAGGTCTGATACATATGAGTTTTGGTTTTTTACTTGGTTTTGTTCTTTGTTTACAATGAACATAATGAGAAAGAAAAGGGCGTTAGTTAGCCAGATACAGACAGTGAGATTACATGAAAGATACAGCAGAAGATTAGGACACGATAGACAGATTACTAGGAAGGATACCGACAGACAGATTAAGGAAGATAAGCGACTATTAAGGACAATCTCCGCCAGACAGATAAGGAACAGATACAGAGAGTAAGGCACAGATCGCAGACAGATTAAGGACACAGATCAGCAGAAAGAATTAAGGACACAGCTACAGAGACAGATTACAGGACACAGGTCAGACGACAGGATTACAGGACCAAGATAAGAAGACAGATTACAAGGACAAGAAACAGACAGGACAGTTAAGACAGAAAAGACCGACAGATTACAGGAACAGATACAGACAGACAGATTACGGCCACAGATTAAAAAGGATACCGGAACAGCAACAGAAGAAGATTACAGGACTGATTAAGACATACAGATTACGAACAGATACAGACAGACAGATTACCAGGACAAGATTAGACCAGACAGATATCAGGCAGATCAGAAGATACAGGACAGATCAGAACAAACAGATTAAGGAACAGATACAAACGAATAAGGGAACACATGGTCTTTCTGACAGTGACGTGTGACTGTGGCAGTATAACTTATTTTACTTTGGCTTATTTTCTGCCTCCGTCACTTTGTTTAGAAAGCTAAATGGAACTGTCTGATTGAATTTGGGGGTTGTTTTAGGACAAGGGTGCTTGATGATTATAGTGTTCTGATTTAGAATTGAGGAATAGTACGGTTATAATAGTACACAGACAATCATTTTGTTTCAGGATCATCTATGATTGGAGTGCAAAAGATCCTACCATCCGCCCCAAGTTGTGAGGACAACCTGTAGAATCCTTAGCTATTACCAAGTTGAAGCAGACGGCCAGACAGATTATGTCGGTATTTAAAGTGGAACTGTTGATGATGTGAAAGAGGATCTCCTACAAGTTCCGACGAAGACTACAGGAACGGAAGGGGACTCAGGTTTAAATCTTGATTTGTGTGCCAGCTCTCTGTGTCGACGGATTCTTCGACAGCAGAGAGTTTGAAAACCCAGAAAATAAAAGCTTGAATGAAGTTATCAGATGTGAAGGTGTGAGCGTACACTTTTTTACAGTCATGCTGTAATATAATTCCACCATAATGATGTTAAAGATTAAACTGTTTGTGGATTAAGTCTGAACAGACAGTAGTGTTCCAGTGTGTCATCAAGATGAACCTGTCATATCTAAATATCAGTGTGATTCATCACATGAACAGTCATCAAACTTTCAGTTATGTCATCAAGACTGAACCAGTAATAAAATAGCAGTGAGTGATGTCTCAAGATGAAACAGTACTTCAACAATCAGCAGTGATGTCATCAAGCCTGGAAGTACATCAAACATCAGCTATGATGTATCAGCATGTGCCTGTCAATAAAATCAGCAGTAGAGGATGTCATCAAGGAATGATGCTGTCAGAAGCTCAAGAGTGTGAGTGGAAGAAGCACCACCGACGGCATTGTTGATGTTGCTTGTGATACGTCAGCTTGAATCCCTGCCGACCTGCGGGACAGGAGCAAGAAAGAGTGATGAACAGGTTTGGAAACTACTGTTCCATTTCAGTAGAACTTATTTGCATCGTTAATTATGACGATTTAATTTGTACAAGTAGATTTTTAGTTTGATGGCACTTGCGTCAGATAAGTCAACAACAAACAATTGAAAAAATAAAATAATAAAAGCAGTGACCTCTCCCCTCATTGCTTTCTAGAAAGCCTTCCCTTTTTCATGCATTCTCTCATAAATGTATCAGGTTTCAATAAGCGTTCTGATTTGTGATTTTTATTCTACTTAACAGAAGAATAAGTGGGTTACGGCAAGTTCAGTAATTGTTTGATAAGGCCTTTTCTAAGTGAAATTCTGTGCAGTTGTTGTGACAGTGTAGGAATCATGCTTTTATAATAAAAGAAGATGATGTGTCACAGCATGGAGACAAAAGGCAACAAATGGTGATAGCAATGGTCTGAATGAAGCTGACAGTGTAGGCGTGATATTGTTTGCCCAAGTGAGTGTGGCTTGGACCTATGCTGTATGTATGTTCATTCAAAAAACAATTACCTGTAAATGATTTAAGGAAAAAACAACTCTGAAGACTTTGATTAGCAGAGAAGGATAAAGATAAAAGATGGATTAAAGTTCCATACTTTTTCAAAGATTCTTTCTATTTTAGAACCCACACACCCCTTAATATGAGATGGAGGAAAAAAGAGATAGGGCAGTGGTAGTGGGGGAGTTGTGAGTGTGTTGTGAGATGTGGTGTGTGTGTGTGTGTGTGTGTGTGTGTGTGTGTGAAGGCGAGAGGGAAGGGGATACCTATTATGTATATGATGATATATGATGTAGATGATGAATAATAAGTATTGTTCCTTGATTTTACACAGTAATAAATCAGAAAGTATTCTGGATCCAGGAAAATTGGCACAAGTATATAAAAACTAGTTCAGTGGGTAGTGAATGGGGAATTTGTTGTTGATAATATTGCGGAAAATCATTGCTCCTCTCCTCCCCCACTCCAAATTCTTCCTCAACCTATGACACTTATCGAGGATGTGTTGTTACTGTGTTGTAGGTTAGGACTTCTTAAATTTTTCTGAGCTGGTCAGAAAAGCAAAATACTTTTTTGCATGATGCTGTGGTGAATGATTATTGTTGTCCGTTTGACTGTAAAAGTTTGGTCATTTGGCTGGGGTAGTATACTGCAGGTAGTTGGGTGGGGGTGGGGGGGGGGGGTTTGTGCGGAGCGGTGACCAAACTGGGTTTAAATTCCGGAATTCATTTCGGAGGGGTGGGGCAAATGGGACGGGGGGGAAAAGGGGAGTCCTCTGGGCTCCTCTTCTCCTCTATCCTTCCTCACTACTTCCCAGGCCCCACTTTCATCCCCTTCCTTCCTTCACCTGAAACTCTGTAGGTTATGGTTGGGTTACGAATATTATATCATGTTGGAGAGTTGAAACTAGCGCTAATTGAACCCATTTGTAGTTTCCTGATATCTTGAAGCTTTGATCCATTCACCAAAGCTAAGTGAAAGATTAACTGGTTGCTTATTCCTTTCTTGTGCATTCCTGTTGATTTTGGATAAGACTGTGAAAAAAGGATAGGAGTGAGATCATTACTGGTAGATGTTTTTTGAGTATGTAACCTGTTGATTTTGGATAAGATGTGATAAAAGGCTAGGATGTGAGATATTTAACTGGACGTTTGTTGATGGTATTGATGTAATTGATTTATGTCATGATAATGAGAAATATTTTGTTTGTAAGGAAGATGGACAAACCCCTGTCTTCCATTGTAAGCATCAGGTCAGCTCTGAAACAGTGGTTTGTGGTTGTGTTCAGTACAACTGGTACATCATCAGGGTCAGTCAGAAATAACAGAGGTTTGTAGGGTGTTTCAGTAAGTGGACCATCAGGGTCAGCTCGGGGGGGTAAAAAAAAAAATAAAACCTAGGGGGTTGGTTTTGGTGTGTTCAGTACAATGGGACATCAGAAGCAAAGGTTCACGGTGCACCAAGAAAGAAGAACTGTTCATTGTGATGTGTGCAGTAGATTCTTTTACACAGGCTGGTATCTAAGAACACAAGATGATCCACACAGGTCACCACACATTTTCATGTAATGTGTTGAGTAAGACTTTACACAGGCAAGCATCTGAAGACAACAAGAAGATATATGGTAAGGAAATTATATTCATGTGAAGAGAGCATTACGAGTTTTCCAGGCAAGTCCTTGAAGAGACACAGATGATCATATGGTCGGAATTAATTTATGTGAAGTTAGCAGTTAGAGTTTTACATGGGCACGTGCCGGAAGAGCACAGAATCCATACTGGTGAGAACTTATTTTCATGTGAAGTGTGTACGTTTTTACCAGGGCAGGTATCTGAAGAGACAAAAGATGATCCATACTGGGTCAGAATTATATCATGTGCTGTGTGCAGTTAAGAGTATTACATGGAGGTGATGAAGAGAACAAGATGATCCATATGGTGAGAAACATTTTTCATGTTATGAGTGCAGTAAAGAGTTTTACTGGGAGTTTTCTGAAGAGACACTAGATAGATCCTATGGTGAGAATACATTTTATTTGATGTGTGTAGGATGAGATTTACATCGGCAATTGGTCTGAAGGCGCAAAGATGATAACATGGTCTGAAACGTGGCATGAGATGTGTGCTGTAAGACTTTACACAGGAGAAATACCAGAAGAGATACAGAAGATTGGTGTAGAATTATTTTTATGTGATGTGTACAATAGAATTTTCGAGAGGAAGTCACTGAAGAAACAAAATGATCTACTGGTGAGAAGCATTTGCTGTGTGTGTGCAGTTAAGCTTTTAGATGGCAGATGGTCTAAAGAGAATTCACAATATGATTCAAGCTGGTCAGAATCATTTGCATGCGATGTGTGCAGTAAGGTGTATAAGCTTGTATGTAGTAAAGAGACGAAAATCACACTGAACAGAAATCATGTGCGTGTAGTGAAGCATACGACTGGACAATAAAAGTTGTTGCTCGAACATAAGGTGATGCAATTCGAGAATAATGAGTGCTGAAAGAAAGTAATGGAATTACGAAGAAATGCAAGCTAGATTAGTGTGAAAAATTGATTTAGCTGTGTTAGAGCATTATTAACAACAGTTGTTCAATTAGGAATATGTGCACATCAGTATTGTTATCATTGTTTGTTTATAAAAATTACTTTTTCTGTTGAAAGATTTGCTTCTTTTTGTTTCATTTAAAATCAAAAAAATTTTTACCTGACTTAATACATTAATATATTTCCATATCAATTACTTTCAGTTAATAATCAGTAAAAATTTCATGACAGGGTTCTGCTAAAAGCCTAGCATCAAATGTCTGAAACTGGCAAGTGTTAAAGCCTTTTACATGTAATGTGGGCTTAAAAAAGATACCAGCTGATGGACACCGGTTAGAGATTCTTTTCATGTGTTTGTGTGCATTTAAGACATTTTAGTATATTGCCTGGTGGGACACAGTTTGATCCTCAGCACAGTAGACTTTTAGGGAGAAGGTTACTTGAAAAGACACAAGATTATCCACAGTGGTCAGAAATCATGTATCTGTTGTGTGCATCCAAACAATTGTACAGGAGTTATCTGGGAGAAATACAAGATGTCCTTACTGGTCAAAAGTCAAGTGCGTCTGTTGGGTGCAAAAGAACTGTGCCTTAAGGGTTTTTTTTCCCCATATCCAGATAACATGAAAATAAAGGACAAACAGGATCCATACTGATCTGAAACAATTCTGTGTACACTAGGATTTAAAAGTAAAGGCTGATAACATGGCACACACCCCACGCACACGCACACACAAAACACACACATGAAATGAAAAAATGGGTTCATTTGCCACACTGTCCAATCACATTTGATGGTAATGAATTACCAAGCAATTCGGAAAAGGCAGAATCATTTGTAGATTGTTTGCTGATATAATGAATGCAAGCAAATACCAAAAAATCATAAAATTTTCAGGGAAAATGAAGAAAGAAATGATGCCCATCAAGATCCACAGCGGAAAGATGACTTTATGTCAAGTTCCAATTACTATACGTGAGTGAGAGAAGCTATATTTCCCTGACTAATAAAAAGTCATCAGTAGGCATGGACGCTATTTCTAAATTATCTTACTTAAACATTTGCCAGACAGTTGGGTCTGTTGCTACACGACCTATTTCAAAAGTGTTGGGAACAGGGACAAAACCCCAAAATATGGAAACATTCTATCTAATACCGATTCCTAAAGAAGGAAAAAAAAGAAAAGTAATAAGAATAATTACAGACCTATATCATTACTTCGCATGTAGGCAAACTTATGGAAAAAAAATAGTTTTAACCCCTTTTCCCGCTTGCCCGTGTCTTTTTTACGGGGTCGTTTCCGCGATCCTGTACGCCCCGTAACCGTGTCTATTTCGGGGTATCTTTGTCTCGGAAATTTCGGAAAATCGGTACGGGAAATAACCCTGAAATTTGTCCCTGGGCTCTATGGGGGTGTTTAATAGAGTTCTATCCTTATTCGGTGTACTGAAGGGATTAGTAATTGTGGTTTAGTATCCAAGTGGGGTCGAGCTGATTATTCATAATTTAAGATGGCGGATCAGAGGCGAAGCTCGACACCCGTGGACTGTTTTGAAACGTTATTTGCGCACTGGAAGTTTAGATGAAGTGTTGAATGATATTGATGTTGGTGACGAAGCTTCCAAGATCAGGTGACAGTGATAGTGATGAGGGAGAGGACGGACGGTAACCAGCACCATCCACTTCTTTGTCGGAACTCGTGGTGGTCACGAAGAAGAAGGCCCGGACTTCGGGCCCCGTGATGTTTGGTCAGGGGATACGGCCCAGATTCCGACCAAGAATCGAACCAGAGCCTTCCCAGCACCAGCACTCCCCTTTTTACTGTCTGAGAGGTCGTTGGTAGGGGGGGGGGAAAGACTGGGGCCCTGGAACGCATCAAAAAAAGGGGGGGGGGGGGCAGAGGCGTGGAGCCGACAATTTTGCTCCAGTTTTCCAATGCAAATCGTGGGAACTGAGGCAATGTCGATGCCTGCATTGGGTACTGGTCGAAGAAGGTGCGTCCCGCTTCCAGTCTTCAGTCGTAATGAAAGAAACGATTTCAGTAATTTCTTTACTCTCTCTGAGTCTCTCTCTCTGTTTATTGTTTCATAAATTTCTTCCCCCTCCCTCTCCAACCCTTTCCCGTGGAGTCTTTCTTTTTGCATCAATAGATGAGGGATTTGTGTGTGTGTGTGTGTGTGTGTGGGTGTGTGTGTGTGTGGTGTGTTGTGTGTGCTTGTTTCTGTAATGTGTGTGTGTGTGCACTTTTTTTTGTGTGTGTGTGTGTGTGTGCTTCTGTGGTTGTGTTGTGTGTGTGTGTGGTGTGTGTGTGTGTGTGTGTGTGTGTGCTTCTATGTGGGTGTATGTGTGTATGCTTCTAGTGGTGTATTTGTGTGTCTTTGTTTATGGTGTGTGTGTGTGGTATGTGTGTGCTTCTATGTGGTGTTTTGTGTTTATACTTCTTGTGGTGTTTTTGTGTGTCATTGTTTATGATGTGTGTTTTGGGTGTGTGTGTGTGTGTGTGTGTGTGTGTGGTGTGTTGTGTTTTTTGTGTGAGAGAGAGAGGTGTGGTGGTGTGTGTGTGTGTGGTGGTGGGGGGTGTTGTGTACAAATTTTTGTAGGGTTTTACTTGATTGTTTTGGTGTGGGGTTGTGTGTGTGTGTGTGTGTGTGTGTGTGTGTGTGTTTGTTGTTTACACACATGATAAAAGTTTTCAATCTAAAATTTAATCATCCTACAAATTTATCCCTTTCCAACTTGCGTGCCCCACCAGCCCACCCCCAGTATGACCGGCTGTACAAGATCCCCCCCAGACTGGACCACCCCCATAAAAGATTTCAGGGGTTGTATGAGCCACGGTGAGGGTGTGTGTGGATGAAAGTCTCCTTTTGGGAAGGGTAGGCTTATTTTTCCCAATACATCCCCCCTCAAGCTTTGTCGGTTGTGATCAAGTTATCCCTCTGCTCCGGTCAAAGAAAAGTGAGGCTGTGGAGAGGCATTTCGTGTTCCCATCCCCCAAACCCCCAAAAGGCAGCCCCCACAGGGGCTGCGGGTCTGCCCCAAAGAAGCGAAGATCAGGCGTGGGGCGGTCCCACTCCCCCCCTTCCCCTAAGCCGCATGTGCTATCCACGTGCTACATGGTTATACACTAAGTTAACCCCGGGAGTAGTGTGGATCCGTAGCACAGTTGTTTTGCAGTGCTTTTTTTTTTTTTTCATAGTTTCTTCAGTTAGTCGGTGTGCTTTTATTCTGTGTTTTTATATTCTTGAGTGCCTGGTGTTTTTTTTTTTTTTTCATTTCTGGTGGTGTTTCTTTAAAAACTGTTCAACTGGGGGAAATAATCAGAGGGGGTTATTAGTGAGGTGTCAACCAAGAACAACCCACAAACCTGCGAGATGTGCGAAAGAAGTACTGGATTAGTGTAAAGACATGTATGGTGAGTACCAGATGTTTTCTCGCATCCATGAACCTAACATCAGTTTTTCTTGTGTTTTGTTGGGTTTTTTTAACAGCAATATGACTGTTTTTCTTTTTGGAAAATTAAAGATTTGTTTTCATCAAATTTTACTGTTTACTAAAAAAATTTGTTTATTAGTCACGGTTTACCCAAAGATGCAAGAAAAAAAAACTTGAAAAGATGAAAGACTTGTTGAGTAAATGGTCAGTAGTGATCAATTTAGAAACTACGCAAAAGGAAAAATTTTGGCCCCTTTATGTCTGGATTATGGTACCTACAATGATATATGTATGTTTTATCCCAGAACGACTTTGTGGCATTCATTCTTTCCCAGATGTTTATATTATGTTCGTAAATTTAACTCATTTTTTTCAAAGTTTTGTGTGGTTTGATGGTGAAATGTAGGTGGTTTCCCCCAAAACGTATTTCATTACAAAAAAAATTTGGTTATTTTAAACTTTTTGCCATATTACTTATCAAAAAAAAAAAAAATGTAATGAATCAATCATGCCAAAAGGGCAAAAGGGGGGGAAAGCATGCAAAAAAATCTAAGAGTATTCAAAAAAATGAATGAGTAGTGAAGATGAGTAAAACCTACTGTCAAAAGCAGATTCTCCCCCTTTCCCCGGGGAAAAGGGGTCCCCCCCAAAAAGGTTGTAGTTTTCCCACGAAGTGATTTTTGGCAATGATCCCAAATCCCAGATTTTTTTGGATGAGTCAATAAATTTTCTAACAAAATTTTTTTTCCATGTTTTTTTGGGTTTTTATGGCGAAATGATGGTGGTGTCCCCAAAAAAAGTCATTTCATTACTAAAAAAGTTTTTTTGTTATTTTTGCCATATTACTTATCAACAAAATCAAAATGAATGACATCCCTCTGCCACGGGGGAAAAGGGGGGAAAACTTTGCAAAAAATTAAGAGATATCTCAATAATGAATGAGTGTAAAAAGATGAGTGAACTCTGTAAAAAAAGCAAAATTCTGCCCCTTTCCCCGGGGATTGGGGTCCCCCCAAAAAGATTATGTATTACCACACGAATTTTGGATTTTGGCAATGATAAAATCCAGATGTTGTATGATGTTCGGGCATACTCACACCAATTTTTTGTATGTGTTGTGGGGTTTGTGGTTGCAGTGTGTATGTGGTGCTCAAACACTGTCATTTTATAAAAAAAACATTTGGGGATTGTGTTACTTTTTATTCCTAGGCCCCAAAATCAAAATATTATGATACCAATAATCCCTATGCTATTAGGAGGACAACTGAAATATTAAACAGTTTTAATAAATGAATGGTAGTGACAGATCGTGAACCCACCCCAAAATCAAAATTCTGTCCCTTTTTCCTGAATGGGGTAACCCCCGTGTGGTGTATTACCCATAAAAAAAACATTTGTTGGAATGATTCAATACCAGTGTTTGTATGTGCTGCCCCAAAACAAAATCCCTTTTTTCATTGTTTTGTGTAGTTTTGTGTTTCAATGTGTGTGTGTAGTTCAAAAAAACAATTATTTTATTTAAAAAGGTTTTCTAAAACTTTTTACCAAACTTTTGGGAACAGAATCAAAATATTTGAGTTCATTATAGACCAGGCACCCAGAAAGAATATGCAAAAATCAAAGACATTTCCCAAAAGTGGTATTGAACGATTATGAACCTACCCCTAAAACAAATTCTGTCCCTTTTCCCTGGGTTGGGGGTACCCCTAATTATGATGGTTACCCCCAGAAAAAAAAATTTTTTGGCGTAAACTCAATACCAGATTTTGATAATGTTTAGCAAAAAAACACCCTTTTTTCATTTTCTCTTTGGGAAATTTGTGTGCAAGTGTGTGCGTATGCGGAAAAAAATGTCAATTTATTACAAAAATGGTTGATTATATTTATTTTTTTTCATACTTATGACCGCCAAATCAAATTTTTTATGACACCTTATGCAAAGGGTATAAGAAAAAAAATCCAAAAAAAACTAGAGAATTTTCAATAAAGAGGTAGTGAAAGAGAGGAACCTATGCAAAAAACAAAAATTTGGCCCCCGGGACAAGCATACGAAAAGCATTTACTGTGGCAGGGAAGGGGTTAAAAAGACTAAAATTTTTTGTAACAAAAAAAAGTAAACCCCAAAAAAAAAAGCCCGGTTTCCGAAAGGGTAGGTCAACTTGTTATCTTGCAAATTGATACCAGGTTTTAAAAATCAAATTTTTCGCAGAAAGAAAATTCTAGCAACCTTTTTTGATATAAAAAGGAAATTTATCTGTTTGGCATCATAAATTATATTTAAAATTGAAAAAAATTGTTTGTCTGGGAACATTACTTTTACATAAAAGACTTATTATGAAAAGAAGATGAAACAAAGGTGGGAAATTCCTATTCGCTACAGTATGCCTACATGGGATTCCACAAGGCTGGTAATAGCGCCCATCTTTTTAATATTTTACTTCATGACCTGCTCAATGTTTGTCAAAAAAATGTCAACTTAGTACAATATGCAGATGTATTTTGGGTGAATGTTCCCTTTAAAAAAAGGGCACCCCAAAAAAAGATAAAAAACACTTAGAAAAGCTTATCAAATGGAATTGATAAATTAAATAATACTTGCTTTAAAAATGGACTCATCATCAATGAGAAAATCATTGGTTTTATTTAACAATGGTGCTGATCCCCCCAATTTACCATCCCCCCCTATTGGGTCTGTTTTTGGAATTAAACAAAGGGTAAAATTTTTGGGGGGTTTTTTCTTCTAAATTAAACTGGGAAAATCACATTGAATATTGTTATCAAAAAAGAAAAAAATTTAAAAATTTTTTTAAAATTATAGTAAGCAATACTGGAGCCAAGAGTCGAGTACGAAAAAATCTAGCGATAAGTTTGTTGCTCTAGGTTCATAGGGTCAAAAGTTTTTTTTCACCGTCCAAAAATTTATTAAACAAATTAAAAGCGTGGATTGTAAAGCTTTTCGTTGGCCTTTGGGGGGTTCCCTTTTCCCTACATAAAAAATTGAACATATAGGAGGTGGGGAAATATTCCTTTAAATGAAGCCATCAGTTGCCATCGTAAAATATTTGTTTTTAAAAGGGTTCTTTAAGTGAAAAAAATGTTGAAAAGAAATTGGGGTTTAAAATCGATGTTGATTTCCAAAACGGCCAAAAACTATTGTTTAAAACAAAAAAAACTGAAATTAGTTTCTTTTTAACAAACAGGAATAGAATTAGAAGATATGGTAAATGCACTAATCCATGTAGTGCTATCCTCCTGGGAATTACAAAAAGGGGCATTTTGACATTAATTTACCCATGCAAAAAAAAAAAGAGAATATGAATTTTATTGGCACAGTTTCGAATGAGCATTTATTTCTCAATTATCCAAATCATCTCAAAGTTTATACCGATGGTTCAGTTCTAGAAAATCACGAAGCTGGTGCTGCTTTCACTATCCCCCACTTAAAGGTCAAAGAGGTTTTTTATTGGAAAGCACAGATCTATTTTTTACAGCTGAATTAACTGCTATTTTATGGCTTTACGTTATTTGCTTGATTTTCCGAAAACTGTGACTCAGATCCTTTTTTGTGTCGATTCAAAATCAGTGTTGTATGCCTTAAGCAATTCAAATTCTAGTGTGAGACAAGATTTGATTTTTTGAGATTAATCATTGGTGCATTTCCTTATTCTAAGAGGTAGTAATCTTACCTTTCTTTGGGTCCTTCACACAGTGGAATACATTTCAATGAATCCGTAGATAAAACTAGCTAAAAACTCTGCAGATTATACAAATGAAGCATATAATTTGAAAATCCCATTATCTGTGAAAGAAGGGTTTTAGCCTACTGCAGAATGCTTGCTGGAAGCATTTTAGAAAGAAACAGAAGATGTTGGCCACTCATACCTGCTGACCACCAAACGAGTTTTTAAGATGTTTTTATATCTAAGTATGGTCGACTGTCTAACTTAAGGCTTTTAACTTCCCTTGCTTATAGATTCAAACTTAATGCTTTTAAGACGAAATTCACTTCCAACATCACGTGTATTTGTGGTGGAAAAATTTCGAATGAACATATACTTTTCCACTGTAGAAAAAATGAAAAAAATATCTGCCTACTTTTTCGGAAAAGTCCTGAAGGAGGTTTTAGTAAAACCCCCTTCTGATTTGTGACATTGTTTTAGGACTTGTTCAGAGCACCATTTTTAGATTCCTATAATAATTCTATTTTCACGTTTACATGTTATTATCCTGTTACCTTTAACGTTCATTTGATTTTATAAAATGTTATTCTAGTTATCTTATGGGTTGCAATTTTTATTCATGTTAACATTTTTTTTTTTCCTTCTGATTCCCATTTGATCCTCCTTTTTCTCTTTTTCCATTTTTCATTTATACTTCTTCATTTTTTCTATCTCCCTGTTTCTCTATCTCTTTATCTCCTTCAGTTGTCTGTCTATCCACCCCCCTCCCTCCCTTCCTCCTTTTCTGGCTTGTTTATTTATTTATTTTTGGTTGTCTAAAATCACTTATGTGTATAGACATTAAATTGAAGACACACACACACACACACACACACAACACACACACACACACACACACACACACACATCGCCCCACACTCAGAGACCAGTACAAGTTGTCTAATGGTTTTATACAATTGTGCAGTATGATGTTAAAATGTTCTGCTCAAAAGATGAATGTCATGGAAGTGATAGTTCTAACATTGACTTGAAATCGGTTAATACACGTATGTGTTAA
>JAFLJL010001023.1:0-37439 GCA_018398815.1 Conus ventricosus
TGTATTTTTGGATGCCTTCAGTGGGCTGAGGTGTGTCGTGCTCCTGAGGGAAGGGTCGTTAAATGTAGATGTGCAGTACATGCGTGCACAGGTATGCATAAGGGGCCATGCGTTGATGTGTCGGGTATTGTTGTTATATAGTTGGATTGTTTTGGGGTTTGTTTGGTTTTTTTTGCCTGTGTGTGTTGGATATATAGAGGTCTTGGTGTTTCATCTGCCATTCTGTGGGTGAGAGTGCGTGTGTGAATGCAAATAAAGACTTCTGTTTGTGCACCGTATTTTCTTTTGTGTGTTTGTTGTGTGGCGTTCATACTCTAAGTAAAAGGGGGAAAGGGGTGGTTATAACGGGGGATATATTAATACATATATCCCTGTCTACTGTCTTATACAGTGACACTGTCGCTTGGGAGAACTACTTGTAGTTCAGTTAGTATTCGCCTGTACTGGTAATAAACATGAAAGTTATATACTGACCTTACTAAAAGATTGGGGTGGTTTAAATGGTTTGCATATGAAACACCACAGCCAGTAGTTGTGCAGTAAATGGCAAAATTTAACTGATTCTGGTAAAACGTCATAGGGCGGGACGACCATGCTGATGGCACTCTGTCACTCTTTATTGGTGGATTTAAATATCTAGTTAGCGGGTTTACAAGCCTAACTTGGAAGCCGTATGATTCATCTACTGCAATGGTTAGTAAACTGAAGTCCAAAGATTTGGGATTATAAAACGCTCCTACATTGTAAGTGGCACTTTCGTTATATTTAAAAGGCTCCATTTTTTAAATTAGTTTTTTTAAATAGTTATAAAAAGGATGTACATCTATATAACTCAACAAAACAAACGTGTGTTCTTAACGTACCCAATTGAAAATAGGCGCGGTGATTGTAGGGTTGCCCTTAGAGAAATTGGGTTTAAAGTAAAATGGATTAACATATCTGAAAAAGCTAAGAGTAACTGGGTAGATGTTAAGGACGAAAAAGGCAATCTATTAAAACAATTAAAAATACCCGACGGTTACTACAACTTTTGTTCTTTAAGAGAAGTATTTAGCGGTTTTAACATTAAGTTAAAAATTAATGAGGCAAATCTTATAATTACTATAAATTTTCCAGAAGAAAAAAGGGAGTACGTTTTTGCTAGAAGCCTTG
Organism: Conus ventricosus; assembly: GCA_018398815.1. Lineage (NCBI taxonomy): Eukaryota > Metazoa > Mollusca > Gastropoda > Neogastropoda > Conidae > Conus > Conus ventricosus. Next base: position 1,153 of record JAFLJL010001023.1, read on the forward strand.
CTCGAATTTTGGGCTTTTATAATAGTGGTTGAAACATATAGCTTCAGCACACACGGCCTTGTAGAATGGGGCATTTATGAGTATTTAGGTAATAGAGCATCTGATTTTCTCGTGAATCCAATTTTGTATGCCCATTTACAACAGTTAAAACAGATACTAATTTGTTTAATGGCTATACATCTGCAGTTCTGAGAGCATTGCATCCAGTTAGGGCGGGTTTTGCGATTATCAGTTATACAGGTTTGGTGGAGGACAGTGAATTTAAAGACTTAATTGAGGGCTCTTTAAATTCATTGGACGTAAAATAGCTAATAAAGATGGGACGCCAGTTGTCTGTTCTGATTTATTAATGGTGCTGGAAGTAGAAGAGTAGTAAGGACTCATTCCCGCGGACGTTAAATAGCACTGGAAGTATAATTCTCTCGTTTTTTTGTGTAAAAATCAGAAGAAGTTATATGTGTGTGCGTGAGTGGGCAGTGGTGGGCGTGGGACGTGCGTGCGTGGGTGGGGGTGGGGGTAGTGTGCATGCATGGGACGTGCGTGCGTGGGGCGGGTGTGCATGCGTGGGGCGGGGGTTGGGTTGGGGTGGGGGTGAGGTGGGGGTGTGCAGGAGTTCCCTCCTTAGTATTATTTTTAGCCCTGTTGAGGGCCTTTCTGGCTCGCTTGCCCACCGCCGGGAAAGTGACCCAGTTCTGTCGTATTTTTGCCTTAGGCTGAAGTCTGCTGTCGCTGGCAGTCGCGCGACCTGTCGCCGCTACATGGGGCTGCTGGATCAATAAACCGACGCTGTCTCTTGGTCTCCGTGTGTCTGGCCTCATCGGCTAGCCTTTAATCGCTTTGCCAGAACTCACGAAAACCAACGTCGCTTTGCATATATTTTAAAATGAGCCTTCTTTTCTCATACAAGCTGTGGATAGAAATTCCAAGCTATGAACTTTGGATAGTGGTAAAAACAAAATGATAATTCCATCAGTTTTTTTTACACAGCCTGGGTTCCATCAGAATTTCGTTTTTCAAATAATTATCCCAGGACGCTTTTGGGTTAGATTTTTGAAAAAGCGTTTTTGTTCTTTCAGCCAATGGCCTAAAAGCAAAGATTGTCGAAGTGTTTTACGATTTTTCGGCTTTGATCTCAGAACCGGCTTTCAGTAAAGCAGGCGTAATTTCAGCCATTATTTTCAGCTTAATAAAAAAACCTTCATCAATCGGCTCATAATCAAGTTTATCTACAAAACAATTACGTAAAAAATCATCCAGTTCACTTACTGCCCATTTCACGTTTTCGTTGCTTGGTTTCTAAAGATTTAAGCCCTCTTTTGGCCAGACCGGTTTCAAACAACAGCAAGCTAAAAAAGCATGTCCTCACTCCTTGACGTCCCGGTCGGAAAAGATCGACACTGGCCGGAGCTCGTCAATCCCAGTCAGAAATGACGTCATACTTCCTGTCGATTGGTTGAACGCGCACACGTGAGGTGCAAGCTGTCACGTGATTTGCACGGTCCGTTGCACACGGCTTTTCGCTGCAGCTGTGGTGGCTATATTGATTTTGGAACAGTCTGGCAGCAGGCGTGTCAAACCTATACGTTTTTAGTTCATTTTATGTCTCTGGAGAGAATGTAAATATGCGGGTTCACGATCACCCATGTTATTCTGCACGGAAACCTCCGTTTCAGTGTGCTAATTACGTCGATTTTAGAGGTTTTTGAGGTGTTAATTTTGTTTGTGAATAGGTGTTAAATTTGGCCAAAACTGATATGTGATGGACGTGATTTGTATGTGAAAAAGGGGGTTTTCGTGCAGAATCACATGGGTGGTCTTGAACCCGCATATTTACATTCTCTTATGGTCTTTTGGGAAAGATGATGTCAAGATTTTAAAGAATTCTTTCCCTAGATTTGTTTTAACTCTTGCATCATATGGGGGATTGTACCATATGATATTCCTTTTCCTGTTCTTTCTGCATCTTTTTGTATCATTGTCTGGATCGAATCGTAGTTTGTAATTGTAGCCACTTTTATGTAACGCCTCTTGGTATTCGGCTGTAGCATTGTTGAATACTGTTTCGTTACATGACAAATTGGATAGTCTTTTATTTATGCTTTGGGTATTGTTTTCAGTATGGAGGGTGGGTGATTGCTTTTGATGTTTACATAAACAGGCGTATCTTTTGGTTTCTGTATGGTTTATATGTGTGTTGGTTGAGGTCTAACGTTATGTCTAAATAGTTCACTATCTTTTTGTTTGCTTCTATTGTGATTTTTAAGTTTTGGTTGTGGAACATTTTACACAATTCTTTTTTTCTTATTTTCAATATTCCTAGGGTTTTCATTCAGAGTGGCAAGGCCGTCATCCCTGTACAGTCCAGTTTGTTTTCCAAGTGGTTTTTTAAATATTGGATCACATGAATAGTCCGACAAGTTCGCAAGTTTCGGCACCATCATATGATCCCCTTGTGACATCGAAAGTTGAATTCCTGCTCGTGTTCTTAATCCAGGTTTCATTTTTATTGTGCAGTAAAGTTTTCTTTGTGTGGAAAATGATTTCCATTTCTGACCCTGATGTTTCTGTGTACTTGTTGGCAAATTTTATAGCTTTAGTTAGTAGCTTTTCATCTATAGATGGATAGAAATCTACTATGTCAATGTTATAAAAACTGTATTTTCTTGTTTATTGAGTTTTTTGAACCATTGTATTACTTCACATGTGTTTTTCCCGAGATTGAGTTCAGTGTTTTCTTTTATGTTTGTTATGGTTTTCTCTAAGATATTTTTACTAATTTTCCCTAGTTCAGATTTGGAAGGGTTATCAATCTACATGTTGGGTTGTTCAAGAAATTGGGTTTGTGGTCTTTAAGTGTAATAAAGGCTTCTCTAGCTGCTGTGGTCTCTACTCTGTCACTTAGGTCCATTTGGTGTACAAGTTCCTTTTCTTTCTTTCTGATATGATCATATGTAGCCTTGTCAGCCTTTCTGTAATTTTTTGGGTTATTTTTGGCAAGGAGTTTTGAGTATTGTTCAGGTTCTATTTTGTGAAAGTTATTGGTTTTATCCGCTTCACAAATATTTTGTTGTCATTTTGAATATGTTTAATTTCCTTTTCTAACGCTGATTGGAATTTGTTATTAGATTTTTTGAATTCTATGTTGGCTAACATTCTTCTCATTTTTTCTTCAAATGTTTTCATTCTTCAATGGCTGGTGGTACTCGCCATGACTTGATGTCGTTGTCACGTGCGAGTGCACCTGACAGGGGCGGTTCTTAAACAGGAAATGTGCAGTGGCGAGAAACGGAGCGATCACTCAATCCCTACACACCACCAGACCACAAGAGAAAGAGGTTTCAACAATACTTTTACTTCACGTTACAATCATTCACTCACACTAGCACTCCAGATGGGGTATGGTCCATAACAAAGAAGAGGAAGAAAAAAAACAGCCGAGCGAGGAAAAGAAGAAAAAAACAACAATGGGGCATAGAAGAGAAAAGCACTTTTCAGAACTAACTGACTTAGGGACAAGTAAATTGAATAAACCCAAACAAAACCCAATATCCTGGGATCCCGCTACTATCCCAACCTAACCCGCTAAACCGCTACAAAGGCATTAACATAATAACAGAAGAAAGACAGTACTAGAAACGATAATACATCAACAGGACCTAGTCAGGGTTAAACAAAACAACAATAAGAAAAAAAAACGAATCAGTGACCGGCTTCAGGCCCACACACACGCACGCCAAACACAAACCCACACCACACACGACTGAAGACTCATCTTATCCCGTGCCCGAGGAGGTTCACCGTGGGAGGTGGATCCTAAGAAGGGGCGAAGCCCGCAGTGGGCTAGTCTTCCAGTCCGAGCGAAGGTGTCCCAGTGAAGGTGAGGCACACCTTCAACAGTCCTCAGTTGCAGCGACTGGTGCCTGGATACCGGATGGCATCTGCCAGGTCCTGGGATGCTGGTCCTTCAGCCAGTCCAAGACCGGAGCTGCCGGAAACAAATGGCGAAAACTTTCCCGCCCTACGGCGGAGATCAGTCTCCAGATGAGAAGTCATCTCTTTATCGTCTTTGTCAGTGTGTGGCAACAGTGGGTCCGGCAGTGCGTCAGTGTGTAAGGGTCACAGTGCCGTAAAAAGGTCAACAATGTCTTCGTCACTTTAAAAGGGTAAATAAACTATACTAATTTCTTTCACTTTTTCCTTTGCTTTTAACCTGTACTCATGGCATTCCTTGCATCCTGTACCCATGACATGCCTGTACAAGGATAACTTCCTTAGTCAAAATCTCAATGAATAAAACCAACTAAAATCCATCCATACGTCTGTCACACAAACATATAGGACAAGGACACAACGAGAACGGAACCACATGCGGGGCATACGGCTGGAATTCCACACTCCGCGGTCTAAGTGTCAAGCCGTTCGCACACTATGCATTCCACGATCCGTCTCGTGTCTATGAAACAACAAGAAAAATGAAACTACATTTACAATATCTCTCCGGCCCAAATCACACATTAAGCAAGAAAAGCACTGACTCAACCTGTGTAATAAAAAAAAACAACAAACACAGCTTCCATTGACCAAAAAGGTTGTAAGATACTTTCAACTTAGTCCAAAGTAACCGAATACCTAGCCGCTAAGGACCGAAACGCAATTAAAGATGCGTTTCTACAACTCCACCCCAAAATGCATATCTCGATACTTCCAAACAGGCACTCCCTCTTTGGAGCAGTTACACACAAAAAAGGTGTGTCAAGCCAACAGCATATTAAGGCAGAAGAAAAACCGCAACCACTGAGAGGTTAGAAAAACCCAAATAAACAAGACACTGTCCAAGACAGACCATATAGTTACCAAATGGCGGGTGGGCGAAGTAAGAAAACGTCCGCTCCCCAGTCCAATGAAGGATGGCCAGCCGAAAACCGTGACAGTCCCCAATGAAGTGGACTCCAGGTCAGGGATGACCTAAGGTGCTTCTTCCAGCTGGCCGGGATAGGGATCCCAGATGGTGGCAAGTGGAATTCTTTCCTTCCCACCGAAGGGTGAAAGACAGTTCCACCGCAACCCACGTCGAAGTGGATTCAAGCAGGAAGGCTCCAGCTGGCAGAGATAGAGATCTCTCCGACTCCAAGGTTCGTAAGCGAGTCCCACACCACTCGCCTAACCAAGATGGCAACCAGTCACAAAACAGCTCACCTGTGTCACCTGACACAGCTGATGAATCACGTGAAAACGATAAAAGATCAGAAAAAGAAGGCTTTAAAGAAAAAAAAAATGAAGAGAAATATTGGAGGATGGGAGCAAAATGCACGGACGTAGCGCACCCCGGGATGACACAAATAACACATGGGTCAACACCCGGCAATGTAGTGAAAATGTCACTGGTACCACTCCACTTTATACTGGGCTTGAAAAGAAAGGATTCATCTTCAAAACCAAAAGTATTTTCGTCCGTGACAACACCCCCCAACCAAAGAGGCTTGTGCCACTGAGGCACAGCCTATCACAGCCTCCCAATACGTTCTGTACACCCTTACACTCTTATACAATGTAAACTTTCCTCACTCGTGAACCTTGACTCATTACTCCATCCGGCTGAGGTAACCAGCCTTCATCATCATCATCTTCACAGTCATCAGTGTCATCATTCAGTGCCTCTCTGGCACACTTTTGCTAACCGGGGCACTGGAGATGGGTGTCCTGATGCACTGCATCAGCTGGCTTTATCTGTAGCTTGAATTCCTCCAGGCCCTCGCCTGGGTCGATGACGTTCAGGGTCTGGAAGCACAGTGCGTAGAATTCCAGGGCCTTGGCATGGAAGACCCGCTCACTGTTGACAAACTCTGTCGGCACTTTCTTCATGTCGGTGATCTCGGCCTGAAAGCTGTGAACCTGTTGCTCCAAGGTCGTGCTGACTGCGAGAAGCTTCCACACTGACCCTCTGTAGGTCCGATTCAACCTGCACAATTTGCTGTCGGTTCTGTGGCGTCTTCATCTTGATCTGTTCCAGCTTCCTTAACAGTGGCTTTCTACTCACGGATGCAGAACCTGTTGATGTCAACAACGCCACAGGCATCCTGGTGTTCCGGCTCTTCGGAGTTGTTCGGTGGCAAACATTGTAGCTGCGACCATACCTTGGGATGTTCTTCGCCACTCCTGGGCAATGAAAAGTCCTGCTGGATTCTCTCTAGGGTTCGACAGCGTCCCCAAATGTCCTGCCATATCGTGGCCTAGGCGCAATACAATACTGTGGAGAGCTTCGGGTGCGACAAGTGGAGTGGCAGACGAAGTAGGTGACGTATGACGTCTGTGCACCAGTCCCTTGCGACTCACGAACTCAACCGCACTGCTGCGGGACGTCCTTGCTGGCTCCCCAACCAAACCCTGGGTGTTGAGGGATGGACCCTTTGCTCGCACACTGCGTACAGTTGAGGGATCCTTGGTCAAAGTGCCATGCTGAGTCAGGGCTTCAGGAGGGGTTTCAGTGCCTCTTTCTCTCTCTGTGCTTGGGAACGCGTGGTGGCAGCCACAAATACTTCTGATGGCAAGTCTGATGAAATCTCTCGACGTTGACCATCACCAAAAGCACACTGAATTGCCAATCAGTAGGGAGTACGCAGGTCGCTGAAGGCTACTGCCCACACCTTTCCTTTAAAATATGGCGTAGAGACATCTACCAATACTGTAGATCGTTTTGGCCCTGAAGGATGACTCGATTCCTGACACTTGGCACATCCTCCCCTCGAGGTGCCTCACAAGGGACTAACTGCTCGTCAATGAAGACCGCTGTAGCTCCGGTGTCCCTAATAGCTTCCACTTTCTTGCCACACACCACCGATGGGAAGGTTGGATATGTTGGGGTCGTAACCTCACTCTCTCCAAATGCCACCCTAAAGTGCGAATCGCCGGTCTTGTTTTGTCCTTCCTCTTGGGACAAATCCGAACGAAATGTCCCTTTTCCCCACAGAGGAAGCAAAGCTTGAGCATTGGTTCCGACGTTCCTGGAATTGCTGAGGACATCGCTTTTGGAGGGTGACGACGGTTTGAAGTCATGTGACTCCCGATCGGCGGTTTCCTATTTGTTCCTGGTGCAGGCATACGAAAGTGACGACGCGCATCTGCGAAGGCTTCAGCAATCTCGATTGCCCTGGCGAATGTCTTTGGTTTCTCCTCACCCAACTTGAACTGCAGTTCCTGAGATACCGAATTCATGAGTTGCTCCAAGAGGAACAATCCTTCAATTCCATCTCTGAGGCTTCAATCCAGTATTCCATAGTGCGCCGGAGGTGTTCCCCGAACTGGTGAAAAGTCTCCTCTGAAGGTTTCCTCATGGAGCGAAACTGCTTTCTATTAGGACTCGGAAGTCATGTGCAGTCTCCGGCGAAGAGCCGCTTTTAAACTCGGTATAGGAAGCTCACGGGTGGAATGTCCACAAACGCCTCCTTAGCCTTCCCCGTCAGGCTACTAATGAGGTAAAGGGCTTTACTCCTGGTCGTTTAGTTGGTACGCAGCGGCAACCGCCTCAAAGTGCTCGATGTAGGTATCTATGTTATCGCTGGCACTGTACACTGGCATATGTAGCTTGGTGCGGAGCCACGGAATAACCACGCCCTGATGAAAATCTATTTCCCGATGGTCAGATCCATGCTCGGAAGCAACCACAGACTGTGTTTCAGGTTCATCTAACTGTTGAACCAGTTCGGCCCGGTAGTTTTTCTTTTTCCTCCACCAAACGAGCCTCAAAGTCCAATCTTTCTGTTTCTGGGCCTCCCTTTCTAACTGTTCTCTCTTTTCTTTCGACTCTCGCCTCCAGTCTCCTTTCCTCCATCTCCTCTCTCCATCGCCGTTCCTTCTCCTCTCTCTCCAACCTCTTTTCCTCTCTCCCAATCTCCTCTCCTCCATCTCCCTTTTCTCCTTCGCCTCTCTCTCTTCCTTTTCCGTCTTCTTTTCTCCATTGCCATTTTCCACCGTCTCTCTTCTTTGGCTTCTCTCTCCTCCTTCTCCAGTCTCTCTCCTCCCTTTCCAGTCTCCTTTCCTCCCGCTCTCTTCTCTCTCTTGCCTCTCTTTCTTCCCTTTCCCTCTCTCTCCTTGGCCTCTCTTTCTTCTCTCTCAATCCTCATCAACATAAGAGGATCCATGGGCCGCTGGTCCAGGAGGATGAGGCATAGGCGAAGGCCGAAAGCGGAAGTCATCTTGAAGATACGGCGGAGGGCGAAATCCCGAGACCGGTGTAGGTAGAGGTCGTCTCGGAGAGAGTGACCCAGGAGGGGTCATCTCCTGTATTGTTGACATTGCGGTGACTGGAGGACGAGTCCCACCAGAAGAAAACACGACCTGGGTAGTAGGGCCAGTCGTCGCCTGAGTCATGGGGCTCCCCATCCCTGGTAGGATTCCTACACCACGAGTCTGAGAACGTGTGATCCGGCGCCCGTGGTCTACGTGTTCCATAACTTACAGTACACTTCACAAGACACGAAGTCACCGAATCACTAAGTGATACACAAGATTTGCAACAGCCACGCAGAACACCGACGAACGAAATCCCACGAAGGTTCCGACGTGCGTGTCCACTTCGCACTCAGTACCACAGTCGACTACTTCGAAGGTCACGAAGTATTTGAACCCACCACAACCAATAGTACCGGTCGATACTAAATGGATATAATCCAAGACTGAATAGTCACTAGGTTTGAAGAGAACTATCCCAAATTTCCAAAGGGAAAAAACGCACTATCTTTTAAACCAGTGAGTCATATAGGGTAACACCAGCACGATGGTTAACCCACCCTCACCGAGAATGACAACACTCACTGAAAGATAATGAATGAGAAATGACGTAAGGTTTGATGTCAGTCAAACACGCATGGACAAACCCTAACAAAACACCACGAGGAAGTGCTTTTATCCAACGAACCAAGAGGGGTCCACCAACATATCTCCTCCAAAGCCAAGTTCCTACAAGATCGAACCACAAAAGTTAAAGTCCAAAGAATGGGAACCAACTGAGTAAGCTCCAACGTATCAGCAACTCCAATCCGCTAAATTGCAGCTGTATTCCCACGAGAAGGAAGTACGGAAGTAGTAACGTTCCACAAATGTAACTCTATGACTAAGGATAGTCAATAACTGTACCAATATTCCCCAAAACAGGGAAGGAAATGACAAAGACCTACGTGCAACTTTTTTGACTAAGTGTAGTCAACACCAACAAATCTCCAACGTAGGTTACAATCTAAGGTATGTCTCACAAGACAAGAGAGTAGTTTGAACAACAAAAGTCAACAATGTATGACTTTATGACTAAGTGTAGTCAATCCACAAAACCGTATCAAACTCGAAGAGAAAGAATGCTTCCACGAACCAAATTGCAGTCACGAGTACTGCCACACATGAGCTAGCCCAAACAACTGAATCGATTAATCCTGGCTAAGCTCAATTAGTAAAGCAACTAACCTTTCTCACCAAATGAACACCGAGTATCCAAATTCAATAACTAGCCAAAAGCTGGAGTTATTTCCCCTGAATTCCAACGAAGGAGATACCCAGTTATGTTTCTAACACTTCAAAGCGTTGAGAACAACAATCTTCAAAAGAAAAAAAACTGCTGACCAGAAAAACGTGGTCCAAGCTCAACAGGTTTTTCCTATACGGAAAACAATATCCAAACAGAATCAATTCCAACACGATGTGGAATAATCAATAAATCGACAAAGCACAAACTCATCAATGTATAGCAACGACTGCCCTTGTGCACCGGCGTGCCAAGAACCCAAACAAAGTTACCTCACCTGGGGTAACAAACCTATATCCGGATCAAATGTTGATTTCTCAAAATAAGACTTCAAAGACGTTTACCCAGCAAAAAGCCAAAGAAAATCACAAACCTATATATCTGGAATTTATAACTCAACGCGTTACTCCAACCAGCAACCAACTCATCCAAAGAGAAAGAGCAACAAGACATCAAACACGCATAAGGCAAGGACGGACAATAGAATATAAACGACCCCTACCGCAAGGCCAAAAACAACTAACCTAAATTCTACCGGCGACTAACGTAAACACGAAGTACACTGCACCCAACACGGTCACTGGGGCACCAGGACAGAACCCTCGATCAAAACAGTGGCCCGAATGAGCGCGCCGAAAATTCCCATGCAACACGATCTAGTCCACAGACGGGAACCACGTGCTAAAATCACTGCTCTGTTACTGAATGGGAAACGGATGAAAGGGGGAGGGGGCGACAGAAAAAGGAACAAGTGCTCTTTGGAAAGACACTAGTGTGTTAACCACAGACACTACACTCCCATTCTCAACACACGACTGACAAATTTATTTTTCCAATCACCACAGTCACACAAATTAGTGTTAACAATTAAGAAAGCCCTAACATCAGCAGCTAGATAGAAAAGCAAATAAACTGCTTGTATGTGCGCTAGACAGAAGAGGAAAGCCTATCAACTTAGGGCTAATCCCCTTAGACTAAACAACACAGATCCTACAACCTAGTGTGTAATAACAAAATAACACACCACCAAGAATAGTCTTTCCTTGTTTTGTTAACTGAAGTAAATAGACTTACGTAAGACCGAGTTTCGCGCAAACGCGGTATCGGACTAAGTGTCAAAGTTTGCCTTGTAAACAAAGCACCAAATGCTTGGCAAACCTGCCTACACTTACCTTACTAACACAGTCGGCGTCTTGGGTACAGGCAAATGCAGACCAAAATCCTAAATCAGTACAAGCACTGATATCGACGACTCTGCACAAGCAAAACCTATTAATCTAGAGTTCAAAACCCCCTTCTTTCTCCACCCAAGTACCTATCTATCTAAAGTAATGAGAAACGGAGAACGGAATCTATAACCAATAGCCGGCGGTACTAGACAAAACAAAACAAACACTGGAGACGAACGCAGAACGGAAGCGCCGAAGGTCCGACCACGGAGCACGAACTCTACTGCCGACAGCACCCCCAAAACCGGTCCGCTCCAATGGGTTCCCTACTAAACTCTAAACCCACCCAACCAACCACCCGTCTAATACACGTAAAGAGGGATAGACAGGTCTCTCAAGGGTCGGGCGGTAGTGAGTTCAGACTGTCGCTTTTACATACCACATACACATTCCTGTTACCCCGCATCTCCACCATAATTGTCACGTGCGAGTGCACCTGACAGGGGGGGTTCTTAAACAGGAAATGTGCAGTGGCAGAAATGGAGCGATCACTCAATCCCACACCACCAGACCACAAGAGAAAGAGGTTTCAACAATACTTTTACTTCACGTTACAATCATTCACTCACACTAGCACTCCAGATGGCGTATGGTCATAACAAAGAAGAGGAAGAAAAAAAACAGCCGAGCGAGGAAAAGAAAGAAAAAAACAACAATGGGGCAATAGAAGAGAAAAGCACTTTTCAGAACTAACTGACTTAGGGGACAAAGTAAAATTGAATAAACCCCAAAAAACCCCAATATCCTGGGATCCCGCTACTATCCCAACCTAACCCGCTAAACCGCTACAAAGGCAATAACATAATAACAGAAGAAAGACAGTACTAGAAACGATAATACATCAAACAGGACCTAGTCAGGGTTAAACAAAACAACAATAAGAAAAAAAAAAACGAATCAGTGACCGGCTTCAGGCCCACACACGCCACGCACGCCAAACCCAAACCCACACCACACACGACTGAAGACTCATCTTATCCCGTGCCCGAGGAGGTTCACCGTGGAGGTGGATCCTAAGAAGGGCGAAGCCCGCAGTGGGCTAGTCTTCCAGTCCGAGGCGAAGGTGTCCCAGTGAGGGTGAGGCACACCTTCAACAGTCCTCAGTGCAGCGACAGGTGCCTGGATACCGGATGGCGTCTGCCAGGTCCCGGGATGCTGGTCCTTCAGCCAGTCCAAGACCGGAGCTGCCGGAAACAAATGGCGAAAACTTTCCCGCCCTACGGCGGAGATCAGTCTCCAGATGAGAAGTCATCTCTTTATCGTCTTTGTCAGTGTGTGGCAACAGTGGGTCCGGCAGTGCGTCAGTGTGAAGGGTCACAGTGCCGTAAAAAGGTCAACAATGTCTTCGTCACTTTAAAAGGGTAAATAAACTATACTAATTTCTTTCACTTTTCCTTTGCTTTTAACCTGTACTCATGGCATTCCTTGCATCCTGTACCCATGACATGCCTGTACTAAGGATAACTTCCTTATCAAAATCTCAATGAATAAAACCAACTAAAATCCATCCATACGTCTGTCACACAAACATATAGGACAAGGACACAACGAGAACGGAACCACATGCGGGGCGATACGCCGGAATTCCACACTCCGCGGTCTAAGTGTCAAGCCGTTCGCACACTATGCATTCCACGATCCGTCTCGTGTCTATGAAACAACAAGAAAAATGAAACTAACATTTACAATATCTCTCCGGCCCAAATCACACATTAAGCAAGAAAAGCACTGACTCAACCTGTGTAATAAAAAAAAAAAACAAACACAGCTTCCATTGAACCAAAATGGTTGTAAGATACTTTCAACTTAGTCCAAAGTAACCGAACACCTAGCCGCTAAGGACCGAAACGCAATTAAAGATAATGCGTTCTACAACTCCACCCCAAAATGCATATCTCGATACTTCCAAACAGGCACTCCCCTTTGGAGCAGTTACACCACAAAAAGGTGTGTCAAGCCAACAGCATATTAAGGCAGAAGAAAAACCGCAACCACTGAGAGGTAAGAAAACCCAAATAAACAAGACACTGTCCAAGACAGACCATATAGTTACCAAAATGGCGGGTGGGCGAAGTAAGAAAACGGTCCGCTCCCCAGTCCAATGAAGGATGGCAGCCGAAAACCGTGACAGTCCCCAATGAAGTGGACTCCAGGTCAGGGAGACCTAAGGTGCTTCTTCCAGCTGGCCGGGATAGGGATCCCAGAGGTGGCAAGTGGAATTCTTTCCTTCCCACCGAAGGGTGAAAGACAGTTCCACGCAACCCACTGTCGAAGTGGATTCAAGCAGGAAGGCTCCAGCTGGCAGAGATAGAGATCTCTCCGACTCCAAGGTTCGTAAGCGAGTCCCACACCACTCGCCTAACCAAGATGGCAACCAGTCACAAACAGCTCACCTGTGTCACCTGACACAGCTCATGAATCACGTGGAAAACGATAAAAAGAACAGAAAAAGAAGGCTTTAAAGAAAAAAAATGAAGAGAAATATTGGAGGATGGGAGCAAAATGCACGGACGTAGCGCACCCGGGATGACACAAATAACACATGGGTCAACACCCGGCCAATGTAGTGAAAAATGTCACTGGTACCACTCCACTTTATACTGGGCTTGAAAAGAAAGGATTCATCTTCAAAACCAAAGTATTTTCGTCCGTGACAGTCGTATGTATTTTATCCTCTTTTTTAGCGTTGGGGTTTAAAAAGAAAATGCTTTCCATCTCATATTTTTTATGAATTTTTCCGTTTGTCCTATCATTTTCTTCATGTAGCACTGGGGTTTAGCTAACGGAATGTTTTTGATGGATTGTTTAAAGTTGATTTTTTTCCATTTTAAAATTTGCTGACTCAATGTGCTCAACGTATGGAGCAGTTAAGAGAATGGCACTGAGGATCAGCGCAATCTTAAAACAGTGCTCAACCACAGTGGGAGCGACATTTGTTAATTAAAAGCAAGTTAAAATCAAGCTGCTTAAAACATCTACAAATTTGTTTCACGCTGTGCGGTCGTCAGGATGTGATGAGGAAAGTTAGAAAATATAAAAAAGATAACCTCTTAAGACACAAGTGCTGAGGGCCAGTTTTCAACAAGAAAATTAGCTTGTTTTGCTCTTTCATGATTTTCGTTTGCTTCTTAGTGGCATAAGGTGGCACTTTTGGTTGCTTTTTGAAAACTCAACAAACATACTACGGTATTGCACACCAGTCTTTTTCTGGGATAGCATCTTCTTAAAACCGAAAAGGCAGAGGAGTCAAATTACCACTTTCCCTGCGGTCACTGAGGAGAAACAATCAGGTTTCGAAATATATCTGACCAGGAGTTAAAATGTTTAGTGAGTTTCCTCCCATTGGAGATTGTTTCCCCCTTGGAGACTATAAGCTTACTGAAGGCTCATTTTGAGAAGCATTTATTTTTTTTTTTCCCCCATTCACCCACTCAAGCACATACTGTTAGTTAGGCAGAATTATCTACCACTGCAGATATGAATGCTTATCTCCCCTTATTTATTCAATCTAAGGCCATAAGAGCAAGCTTTGTTTATAACTGAAAATTTCTTGCAGTCATTGCAACACCAAGCTGCTCTGTAAGTTGCTGGAACGGTGCGGTACTTATCCTTGGAATTTATTAGTTAATTTATTATTTCTTGCAGCTGCTCTGTAAGTTGCTGGAATGGTGCTCGGTACTTATCCTTGGAATTTATTAGTTTATTATATAAATGTTTGATTTTCTTTTGCTTCTTAGATGGCACCTTTGGTTGGTTTTTTGAAAACTCAACAAACATACTACGGTATTGCACACCAACCTTTTCTGGGATTGTATTCTTCTTAAAACTGAAAAGGCAGAGGAGTCAAATTACCACTTTCCGCGGTCACTGAGGAGAAACCACCAAGTTTCGAAATATCGGTATAATGACCAGGAGTTATATGTTAGTGAGTTTCCCTCCCTATTGGAGGATGTCTCCCCCTTGGAGAATATAAGCTTGCTGAAGGCTCATTTTGAGAAGCATTTATTTTATTTTCCCCATTCACCCACTCTAGCACATACTGTTAGTTAGGCAGAATCATCTACCACTGCAGATATGGAATGCGTAAACTCCCCCTATTTCTTCAATCTAAGACATAAGAGCAAGCTTTGTTTATAATTCAATATTTCTTGCAGTCATTGCAACACCAAGCTGCTCTGTAAGTTGCTGGAACGGTGCGGTACTTATCCTTGGAATTTATTAGTTTGTTGTATTTTAGTCCCTTGCGGATTCATTCCAAGAACTTGCCCTCAGCACTTGTGTCTTAGAGGATATCTTTTTATATTTTTTACTTTTCACAAGAAAATGTTGCTTGTTTTGCTCTTTTTTGATTTCTTTGCTTCTTAGATGGCACCTTTGGTTGGTTTTTTGAAAACTCAACAAACATACTACGGTATTGCACACCAACCTTTTCTGGGATTGTATCTTCTTAAAACTGAAAAGGCAGAGATCAAATTACCACTTTCCGCGGTCACTGAGGAGAAACCACCAAGTTTCGAAATATCGGTATATGACCAGGAGTTATATGTTAGTGAGTTTCCCTCCCTATTGGAGGATGTCTCCCCCTTGGAGAATATAAGCTTGCTGAAGGCTCATTTTGAGAAGCATTTATTTATTTCCCCATTCACCCACTCTAGCACATACTGTTAGTTAGGCAGAATCATCTACCACTGCAGATATGAATGCGTATCTCCCCCTATTTCTTCAATCTAAGACATAAGAGCAAGCTTTGTTTATAATTCAATATATATATATATATATATATATATATATATACGTTTTGGTGGATTTGAATGCGTTAGCATTTCTGAGTTTCTGCAAACTTTTTCTTACTGTTTGATGTTGCATAATGACGGTTGTTGGGCCTTTGTCTGAGATGCCAGCATTAACCCTGACACTTTAGCATGTTTCACAGCAATGCACTTTGCATGCTTTTTTTCTATGTTGACGTTTGGTTCAAAAATATACTTCCACTTTAATTCTGGCTCTAAATGTGTCTTGCCTGTATGTAATTTTGTATCACACAATGTTTCACATGAAACTGTGGGCAAATCGGGTTTTCTGAGGATCGCAAGTGTGTGTGCTCCAAAAAAAAAAGTTAAAGAAAATATATCCAAAAGGAAGTGATAAACGCATTTCACAAATACAGTGGTTGTCCGTAAGTAATCTACACATACTGAGTAATATACCAGTGATGATGAGATGATGATGATATTAATCAACATCATCACGTACGCGCGCATACACGCACATACGCACTCACGCACGCATGCACGTACTCACGCACACGCACGCACACACACACACACACACACACACACACACACACACACACACACACACACACACACTCGCACACACACACACACACACACATACACGCATGCACACACACGCGCGCGCGCACACACACACACACACACACACACACACACACACACCGCGCGCACACACACGCGCACACACACAAAACACACACGCACACGCACACACACACGCATGCACGCACCCACACACACACACACACACACACACACACACACACACACACACACACACACACACACCTCATTGTTTTAATTTTTTGCACAGCTCTGCATCTTTTTCGTTTATTGATCCCAGTCACGCACCAAGACAGACAGAACAGCCTGTTGTGAGCACCGTAGTATCATGTTCATCATCTCATTCTCTCAGCAGCTTCCTAGTATCATGTTCATCATATTCTCACAGCAGCTCCGTAGTATCATTTTCATCATCTCATTCTCACAGCAGCTCCGTAGTATCATGTTCATCATCTCATTCTCACAGCAGCATCGTAGTATCATGTTCATCATCTCATTCTCTCAGCAGCACCGTAGAATCATTTTCATCATCTCATTCTTACAGCAGCATCGTAGTATCATTTTCATCATCTCATTTTCACAGCAGCACCGTAGAATCATTTTCATCATTTCATTTTCACAGCAGCACCGTAGTATCATGTTCATCATCTCATTCTCACAGCAGCTCCGTAGTATCATTTTCATCATCTCATTCTCACAGCAGCTCCGTAGTATCATTTTCATCATCTCATTCTCACAGCAGCCCTTTGTTTGCATCGCGTTGACCACTACGAACACGTACATTGGTCAATGGCAGACTGAAGTATTCTTGTACTAAGATGGGACAGGCTGATCAGGTTGCCAGATACTACTATTATCTGCCTCGCCCTGGTTTACGCAGGGCAGTACTTTGAGGCTGACTTACGTGAAAACCAACTTTAAAAGTCTACACACAAAAACAATGTATAGCATTCACGGATTCAAGACGGCATCAACAACAACAACAACAACAACGTTGACAGACGTTCACTAATACGTTACACTTTCCTAATCATCACAGACAGACAAACAGACAGACAGACGGACACACACACACACGCATACACACACACACACACACACACACACACACACACACACACACACACACAACACACACACACGCACCCACGCACGCACGCACGCACGCACACACACACACCACACACACACACACACACACACACACACACACACACATACACACACACACACACACGCACGCACACACGCACACACGCACACGCACACACACACACACACAAACACACACACACACACACTCACACACACACACACATACACACACACACACACACACACACACACACACACACACACACACACACACACACACACACACACACACACACATGTGCATGCATGCGTGGATGCACAAGCAACGCTTTTCTTCAACATGAAAGAAACCTTGGTCTCTTTGCAGCACGTTCACAAGAAGCGTTGTGGCCATAATACGCAATGAGTTAGCGAGGAATCATGACGGACAGCTCACTCGGCTCGAATCTGATCACAGATTTGTGTTCACCTCTGTACCAAACACACCTGTGCTGTCAGTTTCAAGAGTCGGGGGTCTTTTATACAGACAATATCAAAAAGAATTGAAATAGAAAATACGACGTAACCACAGAGAAACTACAAGACATCTAACTGTATGATTGAAGAAACAAGGTATTGTGTAGAAACCATCCGCAATCAGACAACTCAAAAGCTGGCTATGGCGACTAAGTGCCTGGCAGCAGAGGGAGACAGAGACTTCACTATAGAGACAGTATATAACAACATGGAGGCCTTGTAAAAGAGGCAGTAGTGGCAGTCTACATTGACGAATCTCGCAGACACAGCAAGGTTCGGGGCTTGACGGCTGAGCAAAGCTGTTTCAAGCATTGGCTGGAACTGTCCACTACATTACGAGCAGATGGTTGGCAGATTAGAGCACAATTCTACTGAGTTTCCATGTTCGCAACGTTCTATCAGAATCACTTTCCGGGATGAGGTGTAGAAGAAAAAGAAACACCCGAAGGTGCTGGGGAGGACCCAGAGAAGCACTGTCCTCATCCGCCTTTTGAGCAGTCCTGTACCACCCTTGGATGCCTGCGCTGTGTTGACGATGGCTACAGGCACGCGCTGGACACTCCATTAAGATATCAAGGGACATAACTGCTCCTGAACAGAGGTAAATCCGACTACAGGATGCAACTCATAACAGCCTGAAAATAGTATCCCCATGGGTGTACCAGCCTGTATTTCATGACTGCAGAGCCCACCGACAAAAAAACACCACCCTCCAGCTGCCGAGCACACCCCACAGACCCAACCACCCCTGCCCACGGACAGATGAAGACAGTGCCACTCCAGACACAGCCAAGCTTTCCGCCATACTGTCTTATGTGCCCTCAAGAGAAAATCCAAAGTTGTAGTCTTTCCCACTGTCAGCAGGACTTTCCCTGTGGTCAGTGGGTCTTTCCTCACCGTCACTGGACCTTTCTCCAGGGTCAGCCTAGTTAAGGCAAAGATAGTACATGCAGGGCATACCTCCCGCTCCGAAATGGCGATTGTTTTCTCTGATCCGATTCGCTGCATGCATTCGACCACTCAGTGTATTCACCAGTTCAACCATGCACAGAAATTAAAATTCCGAATTCGGTGTGCCAAGCAGAGGGGCATGAAACCAAACCAAATCAGTTAAATGCGGAAAATGTGGAGAACCCGTCTTCATCATCATGTGAGCCTGTGTGAGACTACTTCAGAGTACGCTACTTCCGTACGGCGACGATCAATTGCGGCACATGAATGTCACCTGGCTAAAAAGGTGAAGTTGACAGGCTTGTCTCTACGTTCTTATTGTCTAACCATTTATGTCTGACAGCTGTCAACGTTTTATTCTACATTGTTGTTACAATGACTTCAGTTTCCTTGTTCCAATGGCAACATCATGCACAGTCTCTGGCCAGTTTTGGTTATAAAACTGTATTATCTTGTGTGTGTGTGTGTGTGTGTGTGTGTGTGTGTGTGTATTAGAGGTATAATGTGATAGAGTAAAAACTAAGGTCTGTTGTAGAGCGACACCTACCGATTATATCAATTGTTCAAACGAAGTTTTGTTGGTGCATGTAAGGACCTGTCAAATAAGGTGAAAATGTGTTGATTGGTATCCTAACAAAGCTCCACATAATTAATATTCCACGTCGTTTATCAAACTCTTTGATACCCACGTTCAGCCGATTGTACAATATGGTCCTGATTTATGGGGACTAGAAAAAAAGCAGCTGTGTACGGTGAATCGGCACATGTTTTCGTTTTGAAGAAGTTTCTAGGTGTTGATAGACGAACTCCGAGTGATCTCATTTATGGCGAAATTGATCGATTTCTTTTTCGCAGTGTTTTCTGCCGTTAAATAGAGAGACAGACAGACAGAGAGGCAGATAGACAGACAGACAGACAGACAGACATTAACATAAGCTAGAAAGGCAAAGACAGAGACCTCTGGCCCAGGGCCCGTATGCACGTCGGTCCGTTTAGTGGACTAACCGCGTTTATCCCCTATACGGCGGCTAGGCGGGAAAAATCGTATGCACGTCAGTCTGGTTAGCCTATCCTATACGGTTTTCGCGTTTAAAGTTATCGCACCTCTGGGGTCCGATAGCGGGCCTAAACGCGTGTAAATATGGCGGCACTCTTGTTTTTCCAAGCACGACAGCGGCGTCTTCTGCGAAGAAACCGGATTTTCCGGGACCGTACTAATCCCTTCGACACGTACGACGACAGAGAAGTGTTTCGGAAGTTTCGATTTCGTCGGCAGCACATCCTGGAACTGACACGTCAGTGTCAGCTGACATCACTCTCGCGAATCGCGGATTCACCCTCACTCCCCTGCAGCAAGTGCTCGTCACTTTGCGCTACTTGGCCACGTCAACATTTCAAGACGTCTGTGGAGAATTGGGCGGCGTGGACCAGTCGACAGTGAGCCGAACTGTCAGCAAAGTGACTGACGCTATGTTCAGACAAGCCCGGCAACATATCTTCTTTCCTGATCAAGCCAGTGCGAACAGAACCAAACGAGCGCTCTACCAGTCTTAGGGATTTCCCCAACGCGGTGGGGTGCATCGATGGAACACAGGTGCGCATCCAGCGGCCACACGAGCAGAAACATGAATTCTCAACAGAAAAGGATACCATTCAATCAACGTTCAGGTAGGACTCTTTGCCCCCCCCCCCCCCCCCCCCCCACTGTGTGTGCGCGCGCGCGCGTGCGTGTGTGTGTGTGTGCGCGCGCGTGCGCGCGCATGTGCCTCGGTGTGTGTGGTGCGTGCGTGTGTGTGTGTGTGTGTGTGTGTGTGAATTTCAGAAGCTTCCACGTGTAGTTGGATTAAACCGAAAGCACACAGCGGAGCCGGTTTTCCCAGTAATCTATAAATATCTCACCTTTCACTTGGCGTTTAGCTATACGTTTCCGTTTAGCGCGTCGTGCATACCAAATCCGGTTTGGGTTTATACGCGGTTAGGGCCCGTATAGCTAACCGCGTTTAAGCTCTAAACGCGTTTAAGCTAACCGCTTCTGACGAGCATGGTCTCATTACAAATAAACACATGGAAATATCTTAGCATTTGTGCAATAGAACCAAGACTCGATGTACATCAAACGTAATTCCTATTTGCCTTTGAGTTGAAACTCCATACGTTTTAACACTCTTTCTCTGTGTACATGTATCTGTTTTCGACGTTCCAACACTCCACTTAACAAATACACGAAAGAGCGTTAGTAACGGCTATAACGAGGTAAACAAAAACATCGGCATCAACCGTGACCCATAATGAACGTACCTGCTCATTTTTACAAAGATCGGCCATGTACTTTCTGAGATATTCCGTGAAGAAGAAAAACCGTTACAGGCCGTTGGTGACGGCTATAGCGGTAAACTAAAACATCGGACATCATCCGTGGCCCACAATGAACATACCTACAAATTTTCAGAAAGATCGGCCCAGTGGTTTTGTCTGGAGCGAGTGGAACACATTTTGACCACGGACACACAGACAGACAGACAGACAGACACACAGACAGCATTTCTTCGTTCCCATTCGAAAGTACTCCCTGTTCTGGGAGTACAAAAACAAACTTTCATTTGGCACACCAGATCATGTGGGGGAAAAAGTCATACTGACACACAGTCTCAAGTAGCAAACCCTTCACGTATTCCATCCAGCAGACATGTCCGTAAAATAACAGACAGGTATTCGTAGCTAGATCGGAACGTAGCTGTCCTTTCACACGGAGCTGCTGCATACAGGTCAGTGAGAGTTGCGTACCAGAGTTTCGTACATTAAACATGTTACACTTACCTTACATTGCCAGCAGTCTGCCACAGCGTCTATTATTACCTCCTCCGCCCTTACTCCCTGTCCAGTGAGAATGTGGCCAGGATCGTTACTATCCAAAGTTTATCACAGACTCCATGAACATCAGGGGAAATTACTTCTCTCTTCCAGTGACTGATGTTTGGAATGGTCTTCCTGACTCTGTAGTAACAGCCCCTACATAACAGTCAACATCTTCAAATCACACTCATGAGCAGGAACTGCCGACAAAATACAATCCAGAATGTTTATCGACCTAGATAGTCTGACCTAGATATTATATATTAGAACGATGAACACGCCTCTTATGGCCTCTAACACCTACACGTTCAAGTTCAAGTTCAAGTTGGTTCAGTTTACCGTCTCCTGGATTCACCAAGCTTTCGCTCTCACTGTTGAGGGGATCGGGGAAGAACGTGTATACGTTGTTTTAGAAGAACAAAGAGTAAGTTCCCCTATCTATAAGCTTTGTCTGTCTCATATTTGTTGTCTTCAACATATTTACATATCATTAAATAAAAAAGAAATATTTGTTTAATACATACGTTTATGTTGAAAAACAAGAAAATATGCAAACAAGAAATGTTTAGTAAGTAAAAACTAGCAATATTTTTATAGTGAAGTATACCGTAATCTTTGGTACGATTAAAAAAAATTCAAATAGAAATGTGTAACCTAACATACTTTATCAAAATTGAAACAATGAGTAAAAAAAATAATATTTTGAATGGCGCAATCTACATGTCAACATATAATACCATAGATTTAGTTCACTGTCCTCATTCCCTTAGTATCTTGTTATAAAACAAAATTTTGATTATTTCCCTTTGCTCTGGGTGGTTAAAGTATTCAGGTTTAGTATGTGCTGTTGCGTTCAAAGCAGCTTTCAAAGCAGCATATTTCAGGTTTAAAACGCACTGATACGTTCACATACAACTCTCACACACATGTACCTAAATACGTACACACACACACACGCGCGCGCGCATGCATACAACTTATACACATGCATGTACATAAATACGCACGCAGAATGAACACACACAAACTGCACTCAATTAACCGTATGCATTCACACATGTGTGTGCGCACACACACGGAAACTCAAGCACACACACTAACACACACTTGTGTGCGTACACATGAGTGCGCGCGCACACAGGTACACTCGTGCACACACATATGCATGCATTACAAAGAAACATACACACATGTGCATGCGCAGACATGTATGCACAATTGCAAGTATGGTTTTGGAGTGGGACTGTTCACCCCGAAGACAGTTCACCGCAGGCAATTCGCCCATCGTAGACAATTCACTTCTGGATACCCTGACAACCCGCCCTCTTGACAATCCGCTCTCATTGTGCATGTTGCAGGTCTACTTGCGCAAACTCAAAGACGTGTATAGTGTGCGAATGTGATGTGTATGATTGCATAACAACCACCACCACACAATTGTGCACGCACACTGACACACACGCGCGCGCGCAGAGGCACACACACATGGGCAGACAAACACACGGACATACAAACGCACGCACACACACAGAGGCAGACCCCCCCCCCCCCCCCCCCACACACACACACAACCACACGCAGAGACACACACACACAGAAGCAGACCCCCCCACGCACGCACACGCACACAGAGGCACACACACACATGGGCATACACACACGCGCGCGCGCGCGCGCATGCACACACATGCATTATATCTTGGTATATGCTCAAACGTACGCGTATGTTTATGTCAGTGTCGTTCGACCTAGTCTATTTGTGAACAGATCTATCTATATGGTGCTTTTTTCTCCTTCCCAATTCGTTCACCCATTCACCCACCCTCTCGCCCATATCCTATGTATATATGTGTGACCCAGTGATGCTTAGGAGAGAGAGAGAGAGAGCGGAAGAGACGCCACTGGGAGAGTGATTTCCCTTGGTGCGAAGGTGGCGGATCAAACAAAACGGCTTCCCGGCATTTTAGCGTTTTGAAAGAATAATGCCAGTGAGATGATAGCATTCACTAAATGTTGATAACCCTTATTCCACAAATAGGGTAAGTCTGTTTGGATTATATGTTTGGAGAATTCTTGAGAGTATTGATGTTAGGTGTAAAGTTGGTGTTGGTAGGTGGTTTGTGCCAGGGGTTGGCAGTCTTTTATGAAAATGGGAGTTACGTTAGGGGTGTTGCAGTTTTTATTTAAAAAAAATTTTTTCCCTTCGGTTTTCTGGTGCTCGCAGGTTGTGAAATAGATAACACAAATTTTCCAGCGTCAAAATCATTTTAGCCTTTGGGGGATTTGAATTTAATTGGGGTCACTTGATCCTTCTTCCCCCTCGGCCGGGTGCGATGGGATTTTTCGTTTTCTTGTGGGACAAGTTTTGCAATGCTTTAAAAAGGGATCAGCTTGAAAACAAAGGGGTTTTTTTAAATTTTTAAACTGATAATGGTGACCTAGTATTTTAGCTATTATGACGTTGTAAAATTTTTTTTGGTGAAACTAATTCATTTAAAAGTACTATTAATTGATCGGTTAACACCCGGGTCAACCGGATGGGCTTTTTTAAATATTTTTTTATAGGGGTTTTTTTTCTAAAGGTTTTTGGGGAAAAGTTTTCCTTTCGTTTTTTTTCCTAAAAAGTTTTTTTTGTTAAATCTGGGGTCTTAATCCAATTTTGGTTTTGGGTTGAAAAGGTCTTATTGATTTGAAATACTGAGACACATAAAAATTTTGTGTTAGTCATTAAGTGTTTTTTGGTGTTTTCGGGGTTTTTATTCAGTTTTCCTATTCTTCTTTTGGTGGGCAAATCCTTCAATGTAGCGGGACTAAATCTTGAGAATCAATAAAAGGCAGGGAGCCAAACCCCAAAAAGGGATGGACTAAATTTTTTTTTGCCAAAAGGGGGGTCCTTTTAAATGGCCCCAATAAGGGACCCGCAGTGGAATTGCCATAAAGATTTTCAATGCACCCCCCCACCCTTATCCCTTTTACCTTCATTTTCCTTTCAACCCCCCCCCCCCCCCCCCTCCTCCGCCAGCAATTTACATTCAAAAAGATCACCAGGGTGGGGAGTTTAGGTGTCCGGGATAAAAAGAGGCTCCTAGAACCTTCAGGACTTTGGACGTGAAACCGAAGGCAAACCCCAAGGAAGACCGGGAAACATGGTGCAGGCTTACTGGCTTAAAATTCAACGGAGCAGAATCCCGGGGTGTGAAGCGGAGAGCAAAGTCGGGGCGCACCCCCCAGGGTGGGCAACACAACCTCGCATTCCCTTCTGGCAGGGCGGTAAAGACCCGGGGCAACATAGCCCTTTGGGAAGTAGAATTTTCCCTTCTCCAGGCGATCATCCTACAGTGCTCTGCACCGGAATCCATCGGGGGTCCAAGGGGGTAGGCGAAAGGGGGGGATGGGGTTGGGGCCGGGGGTCACGCTCCGCAATTTCTCAAAAATTTAGAGTGTCCCGGGACTGTGCAGTGCCGAATTTTCTTGCAGAATTTACAGCGCCCGCCAGCGTGAAAAAAAGACACACACAGTGGAGTTTGGCGGGGAAAGATTGCGGGCCGGGCATAGGGGTTTGGCCAGGTCGACTCGCACGGGCCAAGGGAATTTCGCTGTGCTAGGGACGGGTCGGGCCGACCCAAGGACGTACACCCCACAAGTTTACAGGGCCAAGATGTAATAAACTGGCATAGCCATCCTCAGTAAGCAGGCGTTCACCCATTAGGAAGGCAACAGTCAAGACAGCCCAAACTGACCCCGACAGCATTGCAGCTCGCTAAGAGAGTCTGCAAGATCAACTCTTTGAAACGGGAATAGGGACAAAAACTGCACCCCCCCAAATTTTACCAAAATTCCAGAGGCCCAGGATCACCCACCTCCTGCAACTCCCATGGAGGGGATTTGCCCTCAGGGTGGTGGGAGTCGGCGCACGTCCGGCTGACGAGGGGGACTATCTGCCCCGCTGGGGGAGAAGGGGCTGTCAGGTGGGGTGCCTGTACCTTTGGATAAACGCCACCGTTAAACTTCCACAAGTTGCAGGGAGGGCCCGGGAACTTGACCTGGGGCCCACCTCCAAGCACCCCTGGTCGGCATATACCCCCGCACCACCCCGTGGAGGGGACAGGGACAACGCCCTTCTGGACACGGAGCCACTGTTTTACGTGTCACAAGCTTCCATAAAGACAAGCTGTCCCCTTTTCCCCTTCAACCCTCTGAACGACCTGCTGCGCATTGATGTGCAGCGGTGAACTTTTCCATACTCGGGTACTTGAAGCTCTGTGGCGCTAACCGGAGTGGCTGGATAGCGGCTAGACTCCCTTGTCTCTTCCTGGGGGTTAGACAGAAAATACGCAGAAAGGTTCCTGTGCTGTTGGGTACAAATGTGCGGAGCAGGTATGGGAACACGGAAAAAACGGGCAACGTTTCCTGAGGGGGGCCAGACTCCTTTCTCCCGGTACCTGTCGTTCAATGCTTCCCTGGGGGAAAGGGGCCTGCAGAAGCAAAAACAGATGGCCGTTGTCAAGAAATGGGAAACCGCAGATCCCATTAAACCGAACCCCCCATGTTCTGCAAGGTGTAGTAGACCGGGCACTGGTACAAGCCAACCTGGCTTTTACTGCAGCGTACGAGAAGACACTGATTTGGCTTTGCAGCATCCCCAAATAGTCAACTATCAGGGCAGAAGACAAGCTATAGATTTCAATCTCAAATGTCACAACCCAAAACTGTGGTAAACCCCCTCCCGTTTTGGAAACTTAAAACCGTGTGCAGAGCAAGCAGTGACGAATTGTGGACAAGTTCGCCCAGCTCTACCACAGGGAAAAAGTGACAATTTCACCTGGGGGGTTTAACCAGTGAGCACTCAGGCAGCTTCAAACTTGCTAAACCCACCCAGATTGTTTTGTGCAATATGATCTGATTTGGGCATACGAAAAGAATCCCACCATATCCCCCAAACATAGGCGCCTTTCAAAGAACCCCATCGCTTCATTCCACCAGGGATGTACGAGGAAGAAAAGACCCTCACACCCTTTTTGGCCCGGTGTTTTTTCGCCGCCCACCTCCCGGGTCGTAAAAAACGTTTAAAACTTGTCAAAAGAAAGATGGACTTTGAGACTTTGTGTGACTTCCGTCCCCCAATGCCGCACGTGAAAGACTCCTAGCCCTTCCCCGCTAGAGGACTTGCGAACAGCCTTTCTGGGCCAAGTACTTCTAGGTGGACATAAAAAGGGGGGTACCATCAAATTGATATGCAGAAGAGCATCGTGAGAGAACTGCCTTCACTGTAGCCTTTTGGGTTTTTTCGAGTTCCCCGAGGGCCATGGGACTTGTCAATGCACCCCGCACCACAGCGACTTATGGAGGACTGTCTAGGGACCCGCACCCAAATCTGCTTTGGATTTTTGGACGATGTGATTGTCTTTTCAAATACCTTTAAAAAACACATGGGCATCTTTGGAGGTCCTCCTAGGGGGTGAAGGGGCGTGGGGTGAAGCTGAACCCCCAAAAAATGTTTCCCTTTTTCAAAAAAAGGTCCGCTATGTTGGGCAATTTTTTGTCCCAAAAGGATTGAGGGAAATCCGGAGAATGCAGTCAAGTCACAATGGCCAACTCCCAGCTCCAAGGAAATTCGCAAATTTCTCGGGTTTTCAGGGTACTACAGGGGCATGTGAAAGACTACAGCAAGATCGCAAAACCCCTCCGACTCATGCCCACCCAAAAGGGGAAGAAAAGGAAAGAAAAAAGAAAATCAGGGCAGCCACCAAGTGGGGCGGGGCGGAACAACAAAAAGCCTTGACAAGCTGAAAAATGCCTTTCGTCACCACCCCCCCTCGGGTTTTTCCTGACTACGCGACGGTTTGAGCTCCACACTGATGCTGTGGACGGGGCTTGGGGCTGTGTTTGGGGCAGGAACAGAAAGGGTTGAAGGAGTCATCAGTTTGCCAGCGTGGGCCCAAGTAAAAGGAGAGAAATTACCCCGCCCCCCAAAATGGATTTTTTGGGCAAAAAAGGGCTTTTCTGACAAATTCAGGACTACCTGTATGGTAAATCATTCATGTTACACTGACAAAAACCCCCTGACTTATGTGTGCCAATGCAAGACTGGACCACGGGTCCAGTGGGTGGCACCTAGCTTCATTTTACTTGACATTCGCTATCGCCAGGATGAACAATGGGATGCAGATGCCCGGGCACGTTTTCCGAGCTACAGTCGTCGGACAAGGACCCAACAGGGGCCTTGGAATCAGTCAGGGGAGTCTGCAAATGTCTGCAGCCCCACTTACTGGAGTTTGGGGCCCCCAGCTGAAACATTGACAGCTGTGCACCGGGGGGCCTGACCTCAAAGTTCCACCGCCGATCAGCTCCGGCGCCCCGAGAAAAGATCCTGCAACAAAGTTGCTGACAACTCTTTTGGGAAAAACATCCCCAGTCCACGAAAATACAGAAACCGAGCTATCAAAGGGTTCTGACCGCAGTTTGAAATCAACGACCGCCGAGGAAACAGCTGGTATACCTGCAAGATACATCACCATGGCTTCTGTTACAAAATGACACCGGCCCCCAGGACGTGATAGAACTCGGTTACCGGACCCGATTCTTCGCCAGGCTGTCCCAAAACTTTACAATTTGGGTTCAGCAATGCCCACGCGTCTACGCCGGAAGGGGTCCCGCCCCAAAACCGTGCACCCTTGGTCAACACTGTCGCACGGCCCACGGGTTGGTGTGCTGGCTACCTTCTCTGGAGCCCCCAAGGAGGTCACAGCATGTGCTGGTCATCACAGATCACTTCACGAGGTTTGCGTTGCTGCCCAACACGAAACCAACCGCAGTACCACAGCGAGGGCCCTTTTTCAAAACCCCTTTTTTTTGCCTAAAGGGATGCCCAGCTCTACAAATCTGACAAGGGGCCCAAATTTGAGAGTCGAAACACAAAGAACCTTGGTACTTGGGGAGCACCAAGTCACAAAAACCCCACCCTATACCCCATGGGGAACGGATGTGTGAAAGTTTCAACAGAACTCTCATGGACAAGCGGGGAAATCGGAACCGGGGGCGAAACGAGATGGAAAAGCCTGTTGGACCCTTTGGGTTTGCCTACAACTGTCGCGACATGAGTCCACAGGGGTTTTTTCCCCCTTTTTGCTGATTTTGGTCGAGACCCCCGTCTCCTATAAGCTCCTTGGACTGACCTCAACGCCCGATGAAATCCCCTAACGTCACATGGATCACTTCGCTCTCGCCTGAAGGAGTCCTTGAGTTGGCACTGCACGGGACAAGGCTCGAGTCAAGCAAAAGAAAAAACTATGACAAGAGAGTAAAAGGGTGCCCCTGTAAGTTGGCGATCGGGGCCTTTTTAAGAGTGGCTTCAAAAAAAAACACAACTGCAAAAGTGGGGGGAAGCGCCCACAGGGTTTTAAACAACCAACGTTCATCCAGTGTATTATCCAAAGGGGATGGAAATGGGAAAAAGAGAACACGCATCGCAATCTGCGTTGCCTCTAGGAAGCATCAGGAGAGGCCAGGGTCAACAAGGGGATTCCAAAAGCAGAGACCCAAAAGACATCAAAAAGGCAAGAGAAAATCCAAGCACAACCAGTGACATGAAGCAACCGCATGAGGACAGTAGGGAGGAGGAAGTATGATGTTGGGGACGGCAACACTGCGCAGAGGCGCCCAAACCCGCGCATCAGAAGGAAATCTATGGCACGAAAAGGAGATGGGGACCCCCAAACCACTGCAAAAAGAGGGGATCCCAAAGTAGTCAAATGAAGAGCCCACATCGAAACGTGATGAAATGTGCCTAAAGGTTGCTGAAGACAGCGACAGTGAAGGAGAGGGACAGCCATCGCCCCCTTGTCCATCAGGGGACCCACCAGGGCCCGGCTCCCCCTCGGCAACAAGGAGCCCCGGATCAACCTCAGTGGGGTGAAGTCCCGGGGACTTGTCATGCTTCACCAGACAGCCACCCGATTGCGAGTAGTGTGGGAAAAATTTATGAAAAATGACACATTAAGGAATGCCGGGGTGATGGCAAAAGCATGGTAAAAAAAGATTTTTGGCAGTGAAACAAATACAAAAGCTAGATTTCATAAAATTTAAAGTTTTTTTCCGTTTTTGCAAAAAGTCGGGGGGGGCCCTTTTTTTTTAAAAGAGGGGTGTATTGACCCATGAGTTAGGAGAGAGAGGAGAGAGCGGAAGAACGCCACTGGGGAGTGATTTTCCCTTTTGGGGCAAAGGGGGCGGATCAAAAAAAACGGCTTCCCGGCATTTTAGCGTTTTGAAAGAATAATGCCAGTGAGATGATAGCATTCACTAAATGTTGATAACCCTTATTCCACAAATAGGGTAAGTCTGTTTGGATTATATGTTTGGAGAATTCTTGAGAGTATTGATGTTAGGTGTAAAGTTGGTGTTGGTAGGTGGTTTGTGCCGGGGGTTGGCAGCTCTGTATGAAAATGGAGAGTTACGTTGATTGGTGTTGCAGTGTTTTATTAAAAAAAAAGTCTTTCCTTCGGACTTTCTGGTGCTCGCAGGTTGTGCAATAGATAACACAAAGTTTCAGCGTCAATATCATTTTAGCCTTTGGGGGAGTTTGTAGATTTGAGTTGGGTCACATCTGATCCTTCTTCCCCTCGGCCGTGCAGATTCGGATGTTTCGGTCTTTCATTGTAGGACAAGTTTTGCAATGCTTTAACAATTTGGATCAGCTTGAAAACTAAGGGATTTAATATATAACGTTGATAATGGTGACCTAGTAGTTAGCTATTATGACGTTGTAAAATTATTTTGGTGAATACATAATTCATTTAAAAGTACTATTAATTGATCTGGTTAACATTCCGGTCAACCGGGATGGAGCTGATTTAATATTAATTATAGCGAGTTACTTTTTCTCAAGGTTTTGGGAAAGATTTCCTTTCGTTATTTTTCCTCATAATGTTTTGTTGTATCAATCTGGGGTCTTAATCCAAGTTTTGGATGTTGGTTGAGAAGGTACTCTATTGTAATTTGTAAATACTGAGACACATAAGAAGTTAGTGTTTAGTCATTAAGTAGTGTTTCTTGGTGTGTTTCAGGGTTTTTATTCAGGTTTTCCTGAGTTCTTCTTTTGATGTCCGGCACATCCTTCAGATGTGACGCTAGACTGAATCTTGAGCAGATGCAATAAAAAGGCAGGGAGCCGAACCCAAAAGGACTGGACTCAATTTATTTGCCAGAGTGCGGTCCTGTTACATATGCATGCACACATGTAATTGTGTGTGTGCACACTTAAGCATTTTTGCATTTGTGTTACTGTGTGTACACAAAAGCTTATTTCATACATTCAGATCTAAATCAGAAAGGTCTTTTAACGAAACTTTCATTTGCTAAGAAACAGACATGGTCTATGCGTGTATAAATCTACTAATTCCCATGTTGAACATAACTATACCTTGCTTGGTCTTTCGGAAATCTGTAAAAAGATTTTTGTCTACAGTCTTTTTTTCCCATATCGAATTCATTTCATTTATTGCTGCTCAATGATGTCCGCCGTTCTTTATTTTCGTAGCCATGCTGTTTAACCAAGCCTTTAATTAACTTTAGACTAAAGGATGATGATAAACTCCCTGAAATGCAAAACATCAAAGTAAACAAAGCAGGAGTATTTAAGTTACTGACCAACATCAATGAAAACAAAGCTACTGGTCCCGATGGCGTTCCTGGCAAGCTCTTAAAATTATCTGCCAATGAATTGAGTGAGGTATACCAACTACTTTACCAAGCTTCACTGGACCAGGGAGTAATACCTGATGAGTGGCGAGATGCGAGCATTGTTCCCTTATTCAAAAAGGGTGACAAAACAAAAGCAGAGAACTATAGACCTGTATCTCTTGCATCCATATCAGCAAAACTACTTGAACACATAATATATAGTAGCATAAGGGACCATCTTGACAAATATGACTTCTTAAATAACGCCCAGCATGGTTTTAGACAGCGAAGGAGTTGTGAGACTCAACTTATAACAACTCTCAATGATTTTAATAACTGTCTTAAAAACAGACAGCAAATAGATGCAATTTTATTAGACTTTTCTAAAGCCTTTGATAAGGTTGACCATGAGGGCCTGCTGCTTAATAACACATCGGCATTGGGGGTTCTTTGCTAAAATGGGCTAGATCATTCCTCGTTGGGAGAACGCAGAAAGTTGTTGTGGAAGGGTCGTCATCCCATTGTAAACCAGTCTTGTCGGATGTACCACAGGAACTGTTCTGGGCCCTTGTTTTTCTTAATTATATAAATGACATAAGTAGAAATCTCTCTCCTGGAACTACTACTATAAGGCTTTTTGCAGATGACAGCTTAGTATATAGAACAATCAAAGCAAGAATGATACACGCATTCTACAAGAAATCTAAACGCTTTACAAGAGTGGGAAAGAACTTGGAAAATGGAATTTCATCCCCAAAAGTGCCAAGTGTTGCGTATATGTAACAAACGCTCACCAACTAGATCAGAATATTCTATTCATAATACTATTCTTAAAGAAACCAATGCTGCAAAATATTTAGGCGTGATTATAGATAGTCGTCTCAAATGGAAAGAACATTACAATTTAGTATGTAAGAAAGCAATTAAGATCTTAGCTTTCTTATACAGGAATATCAATGACTACCCCCAAAAGGTTAAAGACGACTGCTACAAAACACTGGTTAGACCAGTACTGGAAATGGTTGCTCAGTTTGGGATCCTTACCATCTAAAGGACATTGATAACCTCGAAAAGATCCAGACGAGAGCAGCACGGTTCGTAAAAGGGAGCCACATCAAGAAAAGGGGAATACTAGGAAGAACATGAGGAAATTAGAATGGAAACCCTTAGAAGAGAGAAGAGCTTTTATCAAACTTAACATCTTCTTCAAAGGCAGAGCTAAACTAATTGATATTCCAATGGAACAACTAGTATTGAATCAAATAGCACCAGGAGTGGCGGTCAATGTTATACCATACCTACATCAAATATTGACAGCCACTTACATTCATTTTATCCTAGTTCTGTACGTGTACGGCTGTGGAACTCACTGCCGGGTGCCACAAGATTGCCACACATGCAGTCTCATTTAAAAAACAATTGATACGACAGTTTTGAGATCTGCATATTGACGATTTTCTATTTTAACTTCCCCAATATTTTACTGTTGCCTGGGCCTGAATTTGGCCATTGCTTTTAACTTCTTGAATATCGAGTGCGAGCCAAATTTGCTCCAGGGCCAACATCTGAGTCGCACTGTTTTATGTTATTTTATTTTATTTTACTTTTTAACATGCGCGCTGGTGACCTACTCGTTTTTGAGTGAACCAGTATTTAGGAAGAAGAAGGGAAACCACCCAAGTCTAAGGACACTACTCTGTCAAATCATCACGATTGTCTTTACTGACGGGTCTGTGTAACCTCCTTAGTCTGTAAAAATACGCTCGACTGTACGTTAACTCGAATACTTTGTTAGAGTGTAACTAGGCCTAGTCTAATTTTATCACAGTAAGACAGGTAATCTGTCTTTGATAATCAAACGAAATCAGCACATACAGAACAAACCAAAATCACCTTTACTTCAGCCCCCCCACACCGCTAGCATCCTTCTAACTTAAAAAAAAATATAAAAAATATAAAAAAAATAAAAAGAGGCGACGACCGAGGCGGCGCTTAAAATACGCTGGCTTGTGGATATGTGTTGATTTCAAAATGAAATCTGATCTGTCTGTTAATTTTTTTCCCACGTGTGAATATAGCCAACAGTTGGTAAACACGCTGTTTTTCGTATAGTTGAATTAGAAGAAAAAAGAGTTTACTGCCCTGTTTAACTGCCTTTTATGCTTGTTTATGAAGTTGGTAATGATAAACTGCATATTTTAGTTAGAAGGATATATGTATGTAAAACCGTCATACATTAATTTGATAAAGAGCATCTTCCACAACAAAATCATGACATAATATCAATAACACTTACAGAATTTTAATAATATGTATACAGCGCCAATTTTTTTTTTTAAGATTGCAGATAGTATGGACTAATATGTATTCCTTTGTTAAAGATTGTTAATCCAAAGTAAATGAACCTATTTTACTTACTGTTTGGCTGCGATATTACCAAAGTGGAAGGAATCCACTAACAAAAACATGCGTGTGGTTAAGCACAGTACGCTACAACCACATCCGCTTGTGTGCGTGTCCGTTTGCTATATGTTTCTGCTGTCGTTGCACGTAGAAAGAGAAAAAAATTAGAGGTCATTGAAATACTGGAATCAGTGATAATGTTTTAACATTTCATTTTTCAGGCCGACCACACGGTCCATTTCAATCCTGTCATTATACTGTGAATGAGAGTCGTGTCATGAACAGGCAGCAAGACAGTCAGCTCTACTACGCTGTACTATGTCAGAACATCCTTTTATTTCAATGAGGCAAGGGCACAACAGGGAGAGATTACGTTAGAAAACCCCACGTAGGACCTGAAGACAATTGATAACAATCACAGCAACCCTGTCCGGGACAGTTTTAGTGCAACATGCTTTCAATCTTATGAAGTGAATTTGGATTGCTTCTTACTGAAGCGCTAAATGCTGTGCAGAGAGAAAGTTATTACATTTCTTTTCACCATCCTTTAAAGCTAATAGAATACAGCAAGCATTGTGTCAGATTGTTCAGGACTATCATGCGTAACGTAATACATACAGGTACACTGATGAAAAACCTGAGATCAATTTACGATACTATTTCATATTTAAATACGTATAACTTGCCTGGTTTGTTGCAGAGGTAGATTTTAACAAATCTTTTGCTTTTATAAATTAAGGATTCTGTTTAAACTAATGACAAGTCTTGAAGTCAAAAAGCGTGCTTTAGGAAGATCAAAGGCAGCTTTATAGTGAACAAACATGCTTCATTTTTCAAGTTAAAAAAAAATAAAGGAAGAACGATAGATTCATCCACAGTTCAGAAACACACCTCACAGAGAGAGACAGAGCGAGACAGAGAGAGAGAGAAGAGAGAGAGAGAGAGAGAGAGAGAGAGAGTGAGTGAGGTGGGGGTGGAGGGAGACACAGAGAGACTAGCAGACTGACATAGATAGTCAAGTTCTCTGCATTACATTGCATTTTACACTTGAGGAAAGTAACAAGTTATGATCATGGTGCACTGTTCTTGAAAGCATAATAAATTTCCGTCCAAACAACTTAAATTTGCTTCCTATTAAGTGTTCATGGCACGTAATTTTACCCTCCCTCACCCACCACCTTCTCCGTCCTTCTCGTGAACAATCTATTATCACTCCTCTCACTCTTCCCTTCTGTCCTCCCCTTCTCCTCCTGCTCTTTAAATCCCCCCCCCCCCCCCCCCCCCCCCAACGCACGCACTAAACAATCTTCCAGAACCCCCTTCCAGAAGGAGGAGGTAAGTAATACTGATCAGACAACGGGTGTTGCTGGTTCATCTCTCTTTTGTCCATGTGTGTTGACAAATTTTCCTGGACTGGAGATTCAAAGAACGGACTCAAGTTTACACTCCCCCCCGACGACAAATCCGACCATGTTCTTTTTAACGGTGGCTCTTTGCTCCTCGCGTTAAAGGGGTTCTCACCCATTTTTTACAAATCTCTTTTGACCAAATACACGGTTTTGGTATGTGGTCGTTATTGCGAACCCAGCCCCCGAATCAGCCGCCTGTGCTCTCATCTTGCAGTGAAGCAGCATTTCCTGCGGACTGGAAAGCGAGAGGCTGAAACAGGAACGAGAGCCTCGAGTTCGATAAAAGGGGTGTTTTCCCGATTGATGACGTAGAAAACCCAAGTCGCTCTTCGTGTGCTGTGTCTGGTTGCTCAATTTCATCAGAAATAAGCAAAGAGTAAGCTAAGAGAACCTTGCGAGATGATGGTTGACCACTAACTGATTTTCTGGATTTTTATTTTCTCTTGCCCCCCTCCCCCTTCCCCTCCACCCCCCCCTCCCCTTCCCCCCCTCCCCCTCCCCCCTCCCCCCCTTCCCCTACCCCCACCCTGCCCCCCCCCCCCCCACCCACACGAGGAAGGTAAATAATACTGATCAGACAACGGGTGTTGCTGGTTCATCTCTGTTTCGTCCATGTGTGTTGACAAATTTTCCTACTTTTGCGGAACTCATATTGCAATCGTTGTTCAGTCTTAAAGAAATGCAGTGACGGCGTATCTCCACATTGATAGATATCCTACTTTTATGTGTGTGTGTGTGTGTGGGGTGTGTGTGGGGTGTGGTGTGTGTGTGTGTGTGTGTGTGGTGTGTGTGAGTGTGTGTGTGTGTGTGTGTGTGTGTGTGTGTGTGTGGTGTGTGTGTGTGTGTGCGCGCGCGCGCGCGGTGTGTCATTCCAGGGGGACACGATTCTGGTCGCCGAGACAACCTAACATATGTGGCCAGTTGCGTCCCTGGCCAATCACACGCTAGCTGACTGAATCGACCAAACACGTCAATTCGACATGCAAACGAATATTTACCAACAAAAAAGACAAAAGGTCCAAGTTTAAACAATCTAGCCTCAGAATTAGCCTAATTCTACTTACCCCCAACTTAATCCTCAATATGAACAGAATCAATGTCATTAAGGACTGGAGATCAAAGAACAGACTCAAGTTTACACTCCCCCCCCCCCCCCCCCCCCCCCGACAAATCCGACCATGTTCTTTTTAACGGTGGCTCTTTGCTCCTCGCGTTAAAATAATCCGCTTCAGCGAATCTTCCTTGAGTACACGGTTCATCTGTCTGAAACAGTGTATCTCAC
>JAFLJL010001023.1:38439-49748 GCA_018398815.1 Conus ventricosus
ACAGTTTTCAAGGCATTCCAAAAACCCGGCCTTTTAAAGTTTTCAGAATCCCCGTAAGGGGTCTATCAATAAGGAAGTCACATCGATCTCGCGATGTCATCAGCGAGCATCCTGGGTCATGTGATTCGTTCCTAAGGCGCTGACGTCATCTCCTGCACCTTCTCCTGCACCGCTTTAGGCGTGAGAAGCCCCTGTCCTTACTACTAAACATAACTTGTTACTTTCCTCAATGTAAAATACAATGTAATGCAGAGAACTCTGACTACTCTGTCAGTCTGCTATCTCTCTGTGTCTCCCTCCACCCCCACCCACTCCCCTCACTTCTCTCTCTCTCTCTTCTCTCTCTCTCTCTCTCCTCCTCTCTAAAGTGAGGTGTGTTTCCTGAACTGTGGACTGAATCTATCGTTCTTCCTTTATTTTTTTAAACTTGAAAAAATGAAGCTTTTTGTTCACTATAAAGCTGCCTTTGATCTTCCTAAAGCACGCTTTTTTGAACTTCAAGACTTGTCATTAGTTTAAACAGAATCCTAATTTATAAAACAAAAGTTTTGTTAAAATCTACCTCTGCAAAAACCCCAGGCAAGTTATACGTATTTAAATATGAAATAGTATCGTAAATTGATCTCGGGTTTTCATCATGTACCTGTATGTATTACGTTACGCATGATAGTCCTGAACAATCTGACCCCAATTTCTTGCTGTATCTATTAGCTTTAAAGGATGGTGGAAAAAAAATGTAATACTTTCTCTCTGCACAGCATTTAGCGCTTCAGTAAAAAGCAATCCAAATTCACTTCATAAGATTGAAAGCATGTTGCACTAAAACTGTCCCGACAGGGTGCTGTGATGTTATCATTGTTTTCAGGTCTACGTGGGTTTTTCTAACGTAATCTCTCCCTTTTTGTGCCCTTGCCTCATTGAAATAAAAGGATGTCTGACATAGTACAGCGTAGAGACTGACTGTCTTGCTGCCTGTTCATGACACGACTCTCATTCACAGTATAATGACGGATTGAAATGGACCCGTGGGGTCGGCCTGAAAAAATGAAATGTTAAAACATTATCACTGATTCCAGTATTTCAAAGACCTCATAATTTTTTTCTCCTTCAACGGCAACGACAGCAGAAACAAATAGCAAACGGACACGCACACAAGCGGATGTGGTGTAGCGTACCTGTGCTAA
Source organism: Conus ventricosus (assembly GCA_018398815.1). Lineage (NCBI taxonomy): Eukaryota > Metazoa > Mollusca > Gastropoda > Neogastropoda > Conidae > Conus > Conus ventricosus. The sequence goes on from JAFLJL010001023.1 coordinate 39,624, forward strand.
CCACACGCATTTTTTTGTTAGTGGATTCCTTCCCACTTTGGTAATATCGCCAGCCAAACAGTAAGTAAAAAGGTTCATTTTACTTTGGATTAAACAATCTTTAACAAAGGAATACATATTATCCATACTATCTGCAATCTTAAAAAAAAAAATGGCGCTGTATAAAATTTTAAATTAAAATTCTGTAAGTGTTATTGATATTACTCGTATGTCATGATTTTGTTGTGGAAGATGCTCTTTATCAAATTAATGTATGACGGTTTACATACATATATCCTTCTAACTAAAATATGCATTTAAATCATTACCAACTCAAAACAAGCATAAAAAGGCGTTAAACAGGGCAGTAAACTCTTTTTCTCTTCTAATTCAACTATACGAAAAACAGCGTGTTTACCAACTGTTGGGTCTATTCACACGTGGGGAAAAAATTAACAGACCCGATCAGATTTCATTTTGAAATCAACACAATATCCACAAGCCCAGCGTATTTTAAGCGCCGCCTCGGTCGTCGCCCCTTTTTATTTTTTTATATTTTTATATATTTTTTTTTAAGTTTGAAGGATGCTAGCGGGGTGGGGGCTGAAGTAAAGGTGATTTTGGTTTTTTCTGTATGTGCCCGATTTCGTTTGATTATCAAAGACAGATTACCTGTCTCTGTGATAAAATAGACTAGGCCTAGTTACACATCTAACAAAGTATTCGAGTTAACGTACAGTCGAGCGTATTTTTACAGACTAAGGAGGTTACACAGACCCGTCAGTAAAGACAAAACGTGAAAGATTTGACAGAGTAGTGTCCCTTAGACTTGGGTGGTTCCCTTCTTCTCCTAAAATACTGGTCACTCAAAAACGAGTAGGTCACCAGCGCGCATGTTAAAAAGTAAAATAAAATAAAATAACATAAAACAGTGCGACTCAGACTGTTGGCCCCCGGAGCAAATTTGGCTCGCACTCGATATTCAAGAAGTTAAAAGCAATGGGCCCAAAATTCAGGCCCAGGTAACAGTAAAATATCGGGGGAAGTTAAAATAGAAAATCGTCAATATGCAGATCTCAAACTGTCGTATCAATTTGTTTTTTAAATGAGACTGCATGTGTGGCAATCTTGATGGCACCCGCAGTGAGTTCCACAGCCGTACCGTACAGAACTAGGATAAAATGAATGTAATGGCTGTCAATATTTGATGTAGGTATGGTATAACATTGACCGCCACTCCTGGTGCTATTTGATTCATACTAGTTGTTCCATTGGAATATCAATTAGTTTAGCTCTGCCTTTGAAGAAGATGTTAAGTTTGATAAAAGCTCTCTCTCTTCTAAGGGTTTCCATTCTAATTTCCTCATGTTCTTCCTAGTATTCCCCTTTTCTCTGATGTGGCTCCCTTTTACGAACCGTGCTGCTCTCGTCTGGATCTTTTCGAGGTTATCAATGTCCATTAGATGGTAAGGATCCCAAACTGAGCAACCATATTCCAGTACTGGTCTAACCAGTGTTTTGTAGCAGTCGTCTTTAACCTTTTGGGGGTAGTCATTGATATTCCTGTATAAGAAAGCTAAGATCTTAATTGCTTTCTTACATACTAAATTGTAATGTTCTTTTCCATTTGAGACGACTATCTATAATCACGCCTAAATATTTTGCAGCATTGGTTTCTTTAAGAATAGTATTATGAATAGAATATTCTGATCTTTGGTGAGCGTTTGTTACATATACCAACACTTGGCACTTTTGGGGATGAAATTCCATTTTCCAGTTTCTTTCCCACTCTTGTAAAGCGTTTAGATCTTCTGTAGAATGCGTGTATCATTCTTGCTTCTGATTGTTCTATATACTAAGCTGTCATCTGCAAAAAGCCTTATAGTAGTAGTTCCAGGAGAGAGATTTCTACTTATGTCATTTATATAAATTAAGAAAAACAAGGGCCCCAAACAGTTCCCTGTGGTACATCCGACAAGACTGGTTTACAATGGGATGACGACCCTTCCACAACAACTTTCTGCGTTCTCCAACGAGGAATGATCTAGCCCATTTTAGCAAAGAACCGCCAATGCCGATGTGTTATTAAGCAGCAGGCCCTCATGGTCAACCTTATCAAAGCTTTAGAAAAGTCTAATAAAATGCATCTATTTGCTGTCTGTTTTTAAGACAGTTATTAAAATCATTGAGAGTTGTTATAAGTTGAGTCTCACAACTCCTTCGCTGTCTAAAACCATGCTGGGCGTTATTTAAGAAGTCATATTTGTCAAGATGGTCCATTATGCTACTATATATTATGTGTTCAAGTAGTTTTGCTGATATGGATGCAAGAGATACAGGTCTATAGTTCTCTGCTTTTGTTTTGTCACCCTTTTTGAATAAGGGAACAATGCTCGCATCTCGCCACTCATCAGGTATTACTTCCCTGGTCCAGTGAAGCTTGGTAAAGTAGTTGGTATACCTCACTCAATTCATTGGCAGATAATTTTAAGAGCTTGCCAGGAACGCCATCGGGACCAGTAGCTTTGTTTTCATTGAGTTGGTCAGTAACTTAAATACTCCTGCTTTGTTTACTTTGATGTTTTGGCATTTCAGGAGTTTATCATCATCCTTTAGTCTAAAGTTAATTAAAGGCTTGGTTAAACAGCATGGCTACGAAAATAAAGAACGGCGGACATCATTGAGCAGCAATAAACTGAAATGAATTCGATATGGGAAAAAAAGACTGTAGACAAAAATCTTTTTACAGATTTCCGAAAGACCAAGCAAGGTATAGTTATGTTCAACATGGGAATTAGTAGATTTATACACGCATAGACCATGTCTGTTTCTTAGCAAATGAAAGTTTCGTTAAAAGACCTTTTCTGATTTAGATCTGAATGTATGAAATAAGCTTTTGTGTACACACAGTAACACAAATGCAAAATGCTTAAGTGTGCACACACACAATTACATGTGTGCATGCATATATACATAGGATATGGGCGAGAGGGTGGGTGAATGGGTGAACGAATTGGGAAGGAGAAAAAAGCACCATATAGATAGATTTGTTCACAAATAGACTAGGTCGAACGACACTGACATAAACATACGCGTACGTTTGAGCATATACCAAGATATAATGCATGTGTGTGCATGCGCGCGCGCGCGCGCGTGTGTGTAATGCCCATGTGTGTGTGTGCCTCTGTGTGCGTGCGTGGGGGGGTCTGCTTCTGTGTGTGTGTCTCTGCGTGTGGTGTGTGTGTGTGTGTGTGTGTGTGTGTGGGGGGGGTCTGCCTCTGTGTGTGTGCGTGCGTTTGTATGTCCGTGTGTTTGTCTGCCCATGTGTGTGTGCCTCTGCGCGCGCGCGTGTGTGTCAGTGTGCGTGCACAATTTGTGTGGTGGTGGTTGTTATGCAATCATACACATCACATTCGCACACTATACACGTCTTTGAGTTTGCGCAAGTAGACCTGCAACATGCACAATGAGAGCGGATTGTCAAGAGGGCGGTTGTCAGGGTGTCCAGAAGTGAATTGTCTACGATGGGCGAATTGCCTGCGGTGAACTGTCTTCGGGGTGAACAGTCCCACTCCAAAACCATACTTGCAATTGTGCATACATGTCTGCGCATGCACATGTGTGTATGTTTCTTTGTAATGCATGCATATGTGTGTGCACGAGTGTACCTGTGTGCGCGCGCACTCAGTGTGTATGCACCCAAATGCATGTGTATATAACATGCATGCATATGTGTACGCACACAAGTGTGTGTTAGTGTGTGTGCTTGAGTTTCCGTGTGTGTGTGCGCACACACATGTGTGAATGCATACGGTTAATTGAGTGCAGTTTGTGTGTGTTCATTCCTGCGTGCGTATTTATGTACATGCATGTGTATAAGTTGTATCATGCGCGCGGCGTGTGTGTGTGTACGTATTTAGGTACATGTGTGTGAGAGTTGTATGTGAACGTATCAGTGCGTTTTAAACCTGAAATATGCTGCTTTGAAAGCTGCTTTGAACGCAACAGCACATACTAAACCTGAATACTTTAACCACCCAGAGCAAAGGGAAATAATCGAAATTTTGTTTTATAACAAGATACTAAGGGAATGAGGACAGTGAACTAAATCTATGGTATTATTGTTGACATGTAGATTGCGCCATTCAAAAATTATTTTCTTTACTCATTGTTTCAATTTTGATAAAGTAGTTAGGTTACACATTTCTATTTGAATTTTTTTAATCGTACCAAAAGATTACGGTATACTTCACTATAAAAATATTGCTAGTTTTTTACTTACTAAACATTTCTTGTTTGCATATTTTCTTGTTTTCAACATAAACGTATGTATTAACAAATATTTCTTTTTTTATTTAATGATATGTAAATATGTGAAGACAACAAATAATGAGACAGACAAAGCTTATAGATAGGGGAACTTACTCTTTGTTCTTCTAAAACAACGTATACACGTTCTTCCCCCGATCCCCCTCAACAGTGAGAGCGAAAGCTTGGTGAATCCCAGGAGACGGTAAACTGAACCAACTTGAACTTGAACTTGAACGTGTAGGTGTTAGAGGCCATAAGAGGCGTGTTCATCGTTCTAATATATAATATCTAGGTCAGACTATCTAGGTCGATAAACATTCTGGATTGTATTTTGTCGGCAGTTCCTGCTCATGAGTGTGATTTGAAGATGTTGACTGTTATGTAGGGGCTGTTACTACAGAGTCAGGAGACCATTCCAAACATCAGTCACTGGAAGAGAGAAGTAATTTCCCCTGATGTTCATGGAGTCTGTGATAAACTTTGGATAGCAACGATCCTGGCCACATTCTCACTGGACAGGGAGTAAGGCGGAGGAGGTAATAATAGACGCTGTGGCAGACTGCTGGCAATGTAAGGTAAGTGTAACATGTTTAATGTACGAAACTCTGGTACGCAACTCTCACTGACCTGTATGCAGCAGCTCCGTGTGAAAGGACAGCTACGTTCCGATCTAGCTACGAATACTGTCTGTTATTTTACGGACATGTCTGCTGGATGGAATACGTGAAGGGTTTGCTACTTGAGACTGTGTGTCAGTATGACTTTTTCCCCCCACATGATCTGGTGTGCCAAATGAAAGTTTGTTTTTGTACTCCCAGAACAGGGAGTACTTTCGAATGGGAACGAAGAAATGCTGTCTGTGTGTCTGTCTGTCTGTCTGTCTGTCTGTGTGTCCGTGGTCAAAATGTGTTCCACTCGCTCCAGACAAAACCACTGGGCCGATCTTTCTGAAAATTTGTAGGTATGTTCATTGTGGCCACGGATGATGTCCGATGTTTTAGTTTACCGCTATAGCCGTCACCAACGGCCTGTAACGGTTTTTCTTCTTCACGGAATATCTCAAAAGTACATGGCCGATCTTTGTAAAAATGAGCAGGTACGTTCATTATGGGTCACGGTTGATGCCGATGTTTTTGTTTACCTCGTTATAGCCGTTACTAACGCTCTTCGTGTATTTGTTAAGTGGAGTGTTGGAACGTCGAAAACAGATATATGTACACAGAGAAAGAGTGTTAAAACGTATGGAGTTTCAACTCAAAGGCAAATAGGAATTACGTTTGATGTACATCGAGTCTTGGTTCTATTGCACAAATGCTAAGATATTTCCATGTGTTTATTTGTAATGAGACCATGCTCGTCAGAAGCGGTTAGCTTAAACGCGTTTAGAGCTTAAACGCGGTTAGCTATACGGGCCCTAACCGCGTATAAACCCAAACCGGATTTGGTATGCACGACGCGCTAAACGGAAACGTATAGCTAAACGCCAAGTGAAAAGGTGAGATATTTATAGATTACTGGAAAACCGGCTCCGCTGTGTGCTTTCGGTTTAATCCAACTACACGTGGAAGCTTCTGAAATTCACACACACACACACACACACACACACGCACGCACACACACACACGAGGCACATGCGCGCGCGCCGCGCGCACACACACACACACGCACGCGCGCGCGCGCGCACACAGTGGGGGGGTGGGGGGGGGGGGCAAAGAGTCCTACCTGAACGTTGATTGAATGGTATCCTTTTCTGTTGAGAATTCATGTTTCTGCTCGTGTGGCCGCTGGATGCGCACCTGTGTTCCATCGATGCACCCCACCGCGTTGGGGAAATCCCTAAGACTGGTAGAGCGCTCGTTTGGTTCTGTTCGCACTGCTTGATCAGGAAAGAAGATATGTTGCCGGGCTTGTCTGAACATAGCGTCAGTCACTTTGCTGACAGTTCGGCTCACTGTCGACTGGTCCACGCCGCCCAATTCTCCACAGACGTCTTGAAATGTTGACGTGGCCAAGTAGCGCAAAGTGACGAGCACTTGCTGCAGGGGAGTGAGGGTGAATCCGCGATTCGCGAGAGTGATGTCAGCTGACACCTGACGTGTCAGTTCCAGGATGTGCTGCCGACGAAATCGAAACTTCCGAAACACTTCTCTGTCGTCGTACGTGTCGAAGGGATTAGTACGGTCCCGAAAATCCGGTTTCTTCGCAGAAGACGCCGCTGTCGTGCTTGGAAAAACAAGAGTGCCGCCATATTTACACGCGTTTAGGCCCGCTATCGGACCCCTGTGAACAGCCGCCGAACCTAGAGCAGGAGACAGACAAAAACACAGTCAAGCCGATCAACCGGAAGGGACAAATGCCTTCTCAAAAGCGCACTGGATCCTCTCTCCTTCACACCTGTCGCTCAGACCTAGTTCTGTACGCCTCAGTCAGCTTCCCTTCACACCTGTCGCTCAGACCTAGTTCTGTACGCCTCACTCAGCTTCCCTTCACACCTGTCGCTCAGACCTAGTTCTGTACGCCTCACTCAGCTTCCCTTCACACCTGTCGCTCAGACCTAGTTCTGTACGCCTCAGTCAGCTTCCCTTCACACCTGTCGCTCAGACCTAGTTCTGTACGCCTCACTCAGCTTCCCTTCACACCTTTCGCTCAGACCTAGTTCTGTACGCCTCAGTCAGCTTCCCTTCACACCTGTCGCTCAGACCTAGTTCTGTACGCCTCACTTAGCTTCCATTCACACCTTTCGCTCAGACCTAGTTCTGTACGCCTCACTCAGCTTCACTTCACACCTTTCGCTCAGACCTAGTTCTGTACGCCTCACTCAGCTTCACTTCACACCTTTCGCTCAGACCTAGTTCGCTCAGACCTAGTTCTGTACGCCTCACTCAGCTTCACTTCACACCTGTCGCTCAGACCTAGTTCTGTACGCCTCACTCAGCTTCACTTCACACCTTTCGCTCAGACCTAGTTCTGTACGCCTCAGTCAGCTTCCCTTCACACCTGTCGCTCAGACCTAGGTCTGTACGCATCACTCAGCTTCACTTCACACCTTTCGCTCAGACCTAGTTCTGTACACCTCAGTCAGCTTCCTTCACACCTGTCGCTCAGACCTAGTTCTGTACGCCTCACTCAGCTTCACTTCACACCTTTCGCTCAGACCTAGTTCTGTACGCCTCACTCAGCTTCCCTTCACACCTGTCGCTCAGACCTAGTTCTATACGCCTCACTCAGCTTCCTGTGGCTGGGTATATTATTGTACAGCACGTGCTCTCACTCCTAGAACACTTACATTGAAGCGCACATAAGTATACATGCGTGCTGCGCAGTCGCGCGCATACGCGTGCGCGCGCACACACACACACACACACACACACACACACACACACACACACACACACACACACACACACACACACACACACACACACACACACACACACACAGGTGTGTGCTTCTGAATTGTGTGGTGTGTTCTGTTCTATTTTTCAACTGGTCTTTGCGTGACTGTACTGTACCTGCTATTTGGAAGAATTCTACTATAATCCCTGTCCCCAAGAAGAAAAATCCTGTTGCACTGAACGATTACCGTCCTGTTGCCTTAACACCCATTGTAATGAAATGCTTTGAGAAACTAGTCTTTCACCGCCTTTTGTTCTTCACTAAGCAGCAACTTGATCCCTTTCAGTTCGCTTACAAACCCCAGAGAGGCACAGACGATGCCATACTAACGCTACTTCATAACGCCTTTGCTCATTTGAACACCCCTGACTCTTTTGTTCGCATCCTGTTCATTGACTTTTCTTCTGCCTTCAATACCATCCAGCCCCATCTGCTGGCCCTGAAACTGCTAGACTTGAACGTAGACCCCAAACTTACTCTTTGGATTGTCAATTTTCTCCTCAACAGAACCCAGTCTGTCCCGCTTCCTTTCTGCAACTTCTCGGAACGTTCTACTTGTATTGGTGCCCCACAAGGCACAGTGCTATCTCCGGTCCTCTTTACTCTGTACACAAACGACTGCACTGGTACTGAAACAACACCTGTCATAAAGTATTCTGATGATTCTGCTATCGAAGATCTATCCAACTCAGATTCTATTTATTTTAGTGAAGTTGAAAGGTTTGCATCTTGGTGTAATAGAGATTATTTAGACCTTAATGTTGTCAAAACAAAAAGAAAATGCTTATTGATTTTCGTAAAACCCCCACTGCAATACCCCAGCTTCTTATTGGTGACCAAACTGTCGAACGGGTGAATGAATACCGCTACCTGGGTACAGTTTTGGATAACAAGCTTTCTTTTGATGGTAACGTTCAATCAGCCTTTAAAAAATGTCAGTCCAGAGTCTTCTGTTTGCAAAAAAAGAGAAATATTGGTGTTTCCACAAATGTTCTTAAAACTTACTATCGGTGCTGCATTGAATCGGTTCTCACTGGATCTTTCATGTGTTGGTATGGAAGTTTGAATGTAAGGAATAAGCATAAGCTGAGTGATATTGTGAATGTTTGCAGTAAAGTTTGTGGGTGAAAGACAAAGAAGTTTGCAAGATCTGTATGAGGAGCGAGTGAAGAGAAAGGGACGGCAGATTGCGAATGATGACAGCCATGTTTTAGCTCAACACTATGATCTTTTGCCTTCAGGACGCAGATTTAGAACCTTCAAGTTTAAAACACGAGCTCAAAAATCTTTCCTTCCGCAGTCAGTCCATCTGTTGAATTCTTAATTGTGTAGATTCTGTACATTTCTCTTACTGTGAGCAGTTGAACAGTATAATTATGTATGTATGTGTGTGTGTGTATGTGTGCATATGTACATCTATGTGTGTGTGTGTGTGTGTGCTTTTTGTGTGCAGATGTGTGTGTGTGGCTGCATGTGCATGCGCGCACATGTGTGTGTATGTTCTGTTGCAGATTCGCGCATGTATCATGCATGTATTTTTGCATATGTAGTTGTGTGTTGGGGGGTGGGGGGGGGGGGGGGGGGGGGGGGGGGGGGGGGGGGGGGGGGGGGAGGGGGTCTAAAAATGCATTTGATTTGTAACATTTGTAATGCTGGGATCCTGCTTTTAAAAGGCTCTTAAAGACCCTGTTTAAAAGTATGTAAATATCTTTCATGGTGATTTAAATGTGTTTTTTATAGTTCGTAGGCCTCTTAATGAAATCCTGTCTTTTCGTGTTCTGTGATATGCTTTTATGTAATATGTTTGTAATAAATGGTGTTGCACCTGATAATAATTTCTCTTTTTGAGTAATAAAGTATACTTGACTTGACTTGACTTGACTTGACACACACACACACACACACACACACACACACACACACACACACACACACACACACCACACACACACACACACACACATACGCACGCACGCACGTGGGCACGCGCAGGCACGCACAAATATTCACACTCTCACACACACACACACACACACACACACACACACACACACTTGCGCGCGCACGCGCTCACACACACTCACACCACACGTGTGTGCGCGCGCGCGCGCGCAAGCAAGCAAGCATGCACGGACACACAATCACACAACACACACCACACACACACACACACACACACACACACACACACACAAACACACACACACACACACACACCCACACACACACACACAGCCTGTTTCAAATATTCATTTTACAATCTGTTTAAAACGTCATTGGACCAGCAAAGGAACCAGTTTAACCTCTGACTGACACATGAAAGATAAGGTTCAAATCTTTCATGAACTGCCCCCCCCCCCCCCCCCCGACACACACACACACAACACACACACACACACACACACACACACACCACACATCACACACACACACCAAAAC
>JAFLJL010001024.1:0-17500 GCA_018398815.1 Conus ventricosus
AGCTGCCACTGTGAGCTGGCCAGTCTCTGCACAATGACCCAAGAATAACCGATGAGCTGCCATCCTGCACAAATGACCCAAGGAATAACCCGATGGAGCTGCCAGTCTCTGGCACAAATGACCCAAGGAATAACCCGATGGAGCTGCCAGTCTCTGGCACAAATGAAACCAAAGGAATAACCCGATGGAGCTGCCAGTCTCTGGCACAAATGACCCAAGGAATAACCCGATGGAGCTGCCAGTCTCTGGCACAAATGAAACCAAAGGAATAACCCGATGGAGCTGCCAATTTCTGGCACAAATGAAACCAAAGGAATAACCCGGGGCCCTTCCACTTTGCCTGAGATAAGCGCTCAGAAGTTTCCGGTCAGTTCCTGCTGCTTCTTCAGATCGACAATGATTTTCCTGTCAGTTCCTGCTGCTTTCTCAGATCGACAATGATGTTTCCGGTCAGTTCCTGCTGCTGTCTTCAGATCGGACAATGATGTTTCCTGGTCAGTTCCTGCTGCTGTCTTCAGATCGGACAATGATGTTTCCTGGTCAGTTCCTGCTGCTTTCTTCAGATCGGACAATGATGTTTCCCGTTCAGCTCCTGCTGCTTTCTTCAGATCGGACAATGTTTCCGGTCAGTTCCGCTGCTTTCTTCATCAGATCGGACAATGATGTTTCCTGGTTAGTTTCTTATAGTTTTCCATGTCTGGCAATGACCTTTCCACATTAATTTCATGTGGTTTCTTCAAGTCTAAAAATGACGCGTCACAGAGACAAATCCAACACCATGCTAAGGTAAGTTGCAGGAGATATAAATGAAACATATACAGGCAGATTTTCCACGAACTTGAAAGTGAGTCATCTTTCCACTGGCTTGGATTCTTTACCTTATTACCCCTTCCTCTGTAATGCTAATTTCACAACATGCCAGTACCTCCATCATCGTTTTAATTTTTTGCCTTATTACCCCTTCGTCTATAATGCTAATTTCACAACATGCCAGTACCTCCATCATCGTTTTAATCCCTTAGTTCTCTCAGCACTGACATTTCTGCAGTCGGGGACAATGCTAACGCTACGTTCAGGTCGGTTAGAGCGTCGAGCCAGGAAGGGAGAAGAGAAGACCAGACCGAAGGGAAGGGTTCGGAGGATGGAAGCGATGGACTATGTGTGGTGGACATGGACATGTTCAGGAGTGGGGAGATGATAGGATGGACATGGTAGCGGGAGAATGGGGTGGGGTGGTGGTGGTTGTGGAGGTGGTGGACAATTTAAGAAGCGGGGTATGAAAAGAGATGATGATGCTAGCAGCGGCGATGGGGGACAGGGTGGGCAATGGGACTGGACAATTTAAGGAGCAGGCGATCGATGGACTGATTATGAAGAATCTGGAATCCTGACAGTGTTACGACAACTTCTGATGTCCCAAAGCAAATCTGAAGATGTATGGAGCCAATTATCTGCTATCCCCACCCCTCTCCCTGTCTCTGCCTAACCCCCTCCCTACACCCCTTTCACTAGCCACTCACTGAACTAGTTCTTCCTTTGTTGCCAAAGCACACCACATGACAGGTCCAGGGGCAGTAACTCCAATCACTTCGCTTTGGTGACGCTAAAATCGTCAATGTTGGCAGAGTTGATTCTGAATGGTCACACACCTCAGCCAACATATCCACTGGTCAGTAGACTGGTGGATGACTCATTTGTCAATAGACTGGTGGATGACTGACTGGTCAACAGACTGGTGGATAACTGACTGGTCAATAGACTGGTGGATAACTGACTGGTCAATAGACTGGTGGATGACTGACTGGTCAACAGACTGGTGGATAACTGACTGGTCAATAGACTGGTGGATGACTGACTGGTCAACAGACTGGTGGATGACTGACTGGTCAACAGACTGGTGGATAACTGACTGGTCAAAAAACTGGTGGATAACTGACTGGTCAATAGACTGGTGGATGACTGACTGGTCAATAGACTGGTGGATGACTGACTGGTCAATAAACTGGTGGAGATGTCAGTGGTCAGTAGACTGGTGGAGGTGTCAGTAGACTGGTGGAGGTGTCAGTAGACTGGTGGAGGTGTCAGTGTCAGTAGACTGGTGGAGGTGTCAGTGTCAGTAGACTGGTGGATGTGTCAGTGTCAGTAGACTGGTGGAGGTGTCAGTAGACTGGTGGAGGTGTCAGTGTCAGTAGACTGGTGGAGGTGTCAGTAGACTGGTGGAGGTGTCAGTGTCAGTAGACTGGTGGAGGTGTCAGTGTCAGTAGACTGGTGGAGGTGTCAGTAGACTGGGGAGGTGTCAGTGTCAGTAGACTGGTGGAGGTGTCAGTGTCAGTAGACTGGTGGAGGTGTCAATGTCAGTAGACTGGTGGAGGTGTCAGTGTCAGTAGACTGGTGGAGGTGTCAGTAGACTGGTGGAGGTGTCAGTGTCAGTAGACTGATGGAGGTGTCAGTAGACTAGTGGAGGTGTCAGTAGACTGGTGAGATGTCAGTAGACTGGTGTCAGTGTCAGTAGACTGGTGGAGGTGTCAGTAGACTGGTGGAGGTGTCAGTAGACTGGTGGAGGTGTCAGTAGACTGGTGGAGATGTCAGTAGACTGGTGTCAGTGTCAGTAGACTGGTGGAGTGTCAGTAGACTGGTGGAGGTGTCAGTAGACTGGTGGAGGTGTCAGTAGACTGGTGGAGGTGTCAGTGTCACTAGACTGGGGGAGATGTCAGTAGACTGGTGGAGGTGTCAGTAGACTGGTGGAGGTGTCAGTAGACTGGTGTCAGTGTCAGTAGACTGGTGGAGGTGTCAGTGTCAGTAGACTGGTGTCAGTGTCAGTAGACTGGTGGAGGTGTCAGTAGACTGGTGGAGTTGTCAGTAGACTGGTGGAGGTGTCAGTGTCAGTAGACTGGTGTCAGTGTCAGTAGACTGGTGGAGTGTCAGTAGACTGGTGGAGGTGTCAGTAGACTGGTGGAGATGTCAGTAGACTGGTGGAGGTGTCAGTAGACTGGTGGAGGTGTCAGTAGACTGGTGGAGGTGTCAGTAGACTGGTGGAGGTGTCAGTGGTCAGTGTTTCCTCCAGGTCAGGTTTGTTCAGTCGGAAACTAAAAGGAGACACTGGAGTAACATACGCTGAGTGTACAGTACTTTTCTCTCTGTCTCTGTCTCTGTCTCTGTCTCTGTCTCTCTCTCTCTCTGTCTCTCTCTCTCTGTCTCTCTCTCTCTGTCTCTCTCTATCTCTCTCTTTCTCTCTCTCTCTCTCTCTCTCACTCTCTCTCTCTCTCTCTCTCTCTCTCTCTCTCTCTGTCAAGTTTCTCTCTGTGGTGTATGAAGAAATTGATTGGCTGATCTAGAAATATGTTAAACAACCATAATTAAAGCGGCAAACAATGACAACATGCAAGACGCAATAAAGAAGAGAGAGAGAGAGAGAGAAGAGAGAGAGAGAGAGAGAGAGAGAGAGAGAGAGAGAAGGGGAGAGAGAGAGAGAGAGAGAGAGAGAGAGAGAGAGAGAGAGAGAGAACGAACGAACGAACGAAATTTTATTTTACCAGGGTAATGAGATAAGCAATGCAAATGCTTTTTTCCACCCAGCCCTGGGCAAAAAGAAAAAAAAATGTAAAGATCAAATTAATGCATTTAAAGATCAAATTAATGCAAATACACATATAAAAAGAACAAAGTATAACAAGATCTTGTACAGTTCAAAGCAAATATTAGCTATTGTCCATATCATTGACAAACGAATGCAAATAGAAAAACGCGCGAACATGACGAAGAAGGGGAAGGAAACGGGAAGGAAAAGGCCAAGGGGTAGGTTTTGGGTAAATAGAGAGAGAGAGAGAGAGAGAGAGAGAGAGAGAGAGAGAGAGAGAGAGAGAGACAGAGAGAGAGAGAGAGAGAGAGAGAGAGAGAGAGAGAGAGAGAGACAGACAGAGACAGACAGAGAGAGAGAGAGAGAGAGAGAGAGAGAGAGAGAGAGGAGAGAGAGAGAGAGAGAGAGAGAGAGAGAGAGAGAGAGAGAGAGAGAGAGAGAGAGAAGGAAGGAGAAGGCCAAGGGGTAGGTTTGGGGTATTGGAACGAACGAACGAACGAACGAACGAACGAATGTTTTGTTACCCGAACAATTTGTGTCCTTTCTTTTTTGCTCTTTGAGCTTTTTTTTGTATAACTTAGATATATATTGCATTACTTGTTATATATAAATTCTAAAATTGAGAAAACTTTTCTCGACTTATTGAAGTTATTCCAAACGATTTGCAACATGTCGTTAACATTAGATACATGGCCAATAAAACAAGGACTTTGAATAGGCTACTTGAACATTAACAACGCAACAAATAAGAAAGACGATATCGCAACTATTCTTCACAACAGTGGTAACAATTTTCATTTATTTTGTTTCGCAGAATCCCGTTTGTCCTCACAAATAACTGACGCTGATATGAACATGCCAGGATACCAGATAATTCGACTAGATCCACATAAACCCAAAACCACAGGCATACTGTTGTATCTTGCATCGTCGTTAAACTACAAAAAACTGAATAACCTTGAAAATTATGACATTGAATCTGTATGGATTGAAATCAGCATGAAAAACAATAAACCACTAGTCATAGGATTTTTATACAGAAATCCATCAGAAACTACAGACTGGCAAGATAAATTTAGTGTCCTTATGGATGAAGTAACAATGCTAAGTTTTGAACTATCATTTTGGGAGATTTTAATATAGATTTAACGAAACCCAAACCCAAATGGCATCAAAACTACACTTTACACGGCCTAGAACAACTTATTGACAAACCAACCCGTGTAACTGAACATTCAAATACCTTAATTGATCACATTTACACAAACACAAAACAACCTATTATTGAAGTATGTGCTCCACCATGCGATGTTGTGACCACAATCCCGTCTGTCTTACTTGGTACAAAACCCGTGTTAAAATTCCAAAGGTAGGGCATAAGATTATATATTACAGAAGCTTTAGAAACTTTAAAGAAGAAGATTTCCTTTCAGACCTTGCCACGGCACAGATGGATTATATATATCAAATAAGAGATCCTGATGAAGCAGCTGAATATTGGATCAATACATTTATTTCTGTATATAACAAGCATGCTCCGTTCATAAAGAAAAGAGTCAAACAAGAAACAAAACCACCGTGGATAACAAAAGAAATTGATATAGAAATTAATAAAAGAAATTATTTAAGTAATTTCGGAACAAATAAAGAATTTCGAAAACAAAGAAATAAGGTAAACTCAATGAAACGAAAATCTAAACGCAATTACTTCCAAAAGATGTTAATTTCTACAAAGGATTTACGTCAGATCTGGAAAGCTATTAACATGTTGAATAATAAACAGATATCAAGAAGTCAGCAAATTCTTACAGACGTATCTTCAAATCAGTTAAACAACCATTTTGCAAACATCAAAGATAAAATCATATTAAATGACAGGTCCAATGAAAATGATCTCAGCCACTTAAAACATTACCTTGATTCAAAGAATATTTGCTTTCCTTTTACTCTCCAACCAATGACGGTTATGGATGTCAGTAAAAGTTTCTCATATTTAAAACAATCTGGTGCACGCGATTTAGACGGTTTAGATGTAAAAATACTAAAAGTTTCATGCCCAGTGATCTCTGACACGCTAACTTATTTATACAATTTGTGCATAGAGAAACAAACGTTTCCTTTAAAATTTAAGGAAGCTAAAGTTATTCCTCTTCATAAATCTGCTGATACATCAAATCCTTCAAATTATCGACCTGTTTCTATTTTATCTGCTTTATCTAAGCCTATTGAAAAGCACCTGCAAAAATCCCTCTATTCTTACCTTACTAAAAATAATTTACTCAATGAAGATCAATCTGGTTTCCGTGAAAATCATTCCTGTCATACAGCCCTCATACAGCTTGTTGATAGCCTTCTATGCAGTTCAAATGAAAACAAATTTACCGGTGTTCTTTTCATAGACTTTGAGAAAGCTTTTGATGTTATAAATCATCCTCTCCTATTGCGCAAATTAGAACTGTATAAATTAACTCCAGAATTCATCAATCTCATGTCTTCTTTTCTATGTAATAGGAAACAAGCAGTAACAGTCAACAACAAAACGTCAAACTTTTTGCCTGTCAAATACGGAGTACCACAAGGCTCTGTATTAGGTCCTATTCTGTTTTTCTATTTATATCAACGATTTACCTTTTTATGTTAAATGTAAATGCGAAATGTTTGCCGATGATACATCTCTCCATTCCAATGATTCTGACACCCATAGACTAGCAAATAAACTACAAGATAATATTCATAGACTTATTGAATGGACCCAACTGAATCATATGTCCTTAAATGCAAACAAGACCAAATGCATGTATGTATGTGCTCGACAAAAACGGCAAAGAATGAAGTCAAAATTTCAGCCATTGTTTATATCTGACAAACAAATTGAAGAAGTAGATTCACATAAAATGCTAGGGGTAATCATTGATAAGGATCTATCATGGACCGACCATACGAAGTCACTGGGAAAACGTCTTTCAAAAAAATTACTTCAGCTAGCCAAGATTAAGAATTTCCTTGATACCCATTCTCGTAAGCTTTTCTTCTGTGCTCACATTTTATCATTAATTGATTATGCTTCGACATTATGGGACAACTGCAGTGAAACCAACTTAAAAATGATTCATCGAATGTACAAAAGAGCACTAAAATTAGTATTGTTAAAATCAAGCACTCTGACTACAGAAGATTATAAAAAACTTAATATATTAACTTTCCACAACAGACTTTTATTCAATAAAGCAGTATGTATGCATAATGTTATATACGGCAATGCTCCTAAAAAGATAAGCGACACGTTCAAAACTAACATCCATAGACACAATCATTTTTTTATCTTTTCCTAGACCAAGAAATAATCTTTATAAATCTAGTTTTTTATACTCTGGTGGAAACGTATGGAACAAGTTACCAACACGCTTTAAAAGTATAAACAATAAAATCCAGTTTAAAAATAATTTGAAAAGGTATCTCATGAATGGTTCATAACTTAAATTTTCCCAAACCCTTTGAAATAAGGTTTTATGATTTTTCACAGTGTATGCATGTGTATATGTATACCTATGTTGTTGTTGTTCTGTTTTACGTCTTTCCACATTACGTGATATTAGACGGAAAAAAAGGAGGGGGGGGGGGGGGAGGGAGGGGGAGGGGTAAAAAACGGTTAACACTATGAGGTACAATAACTAACTTATCTACAGCAATAACACAAAAGTAGAAAATCCACTTAATCAAAGACTGAAAAACAAAAAACAAAAAAACAAAAAAAAAAAAGAAAAAAAAAAAACCACACAAAAAAACCTCGAAACATGTAACTCTTCTGTCTCATCGCACCACTGACTGTTATATTTATAAATATTTGCCAATTGGACTTTTAGCTAAGTGCAAAAAGAAAAGATACGTTTCACTTGCTGACAGTGACCGGAAAACATTTTGACTAGGTTGTACAGACGTATTTGGAATGAATTTTTTCATTAAGTTACACAAAAGAATGTGATCAGTTGATATGCTATGACCACATATACAATGTATATTTTTGACATACTTTGTTTTAAAACAATCCAATTTCCATCTACAGATCAAGGAACTTATCTGTCGTCTACGATAAATGTTTTGATCATACTTACTTAACATTTCATGAATACTTCTCATTTCATCGTGTAAACCAAAACACCCAGTTTCTCTTTCTATCAAATGAAAATTAGAAAATTGTACTTTCTATACCTATGTACATGCTCGCGCATGCGTGTGTGTGCCTCAAAGAAATGGATATGTCAGTGTCGACAATATTCTTTGAAAATACATACCGTGCACAATTTGTGAAGACAATGTACATATTGTACATAACCAATCTCTCTCTCTCTCTCTCTCTCTCTCTCTCTCTCTCTCTCTCTCTCTTTCGTTATTTTCTGGATTTTCCCCTTCTCATTTGTACACTCCCTACCTCCCCCCCCCCCCCATCCATTTCTTTCTCTGCTTGCTATTTTTCATTGTCTTTGATTTTCATAAATTTCTGTAATTTTTCGTCGTTTCATCTATGTATATATGTGTGTGTATGTATGTGTGTGTATATATATATATGTTAGTGAGTTTCCCTCCCTATTGGAGGGTGTCTCCCCCTTGGAGACTATAAGCTTGCTGAAGGTTCATTGTGAGAAGCATTTTTTACCCCCACTCAAGCACATACTGTTAGTTAGGCAGAATCATCTACCACTGCAGATATGAATGCTTATCTCCCCCTATTTCTTCAATCTAAGACATAAGAGCAAGCTTTGTTTATAATTCAATATTTCTTGCAGTCATTGCAACACCAAGCTGCTCTGTAAGTTACTGGAACGGTGCTCGGTACTTATCCTTGGAATTTATTAGTTTGTTGTATTTTAGTCCCTGCGGAATCATTCCAAGAACTGGCCCTCAGCACTTGTGTCTTAAGAGGATATCTTTTTATATTTTCTACTTTTCACATTTTCTACTTTTCTCAAGAAAATGTAGCTTGTTTTGCTCTTTCAAGATTTCTTTTGCTTCTTAGGTGGCACCTTTGGTTGGTTTTTTGAAAACTCAACAAAACATACTACGGTATTGCACACCAGCCTTTTCTGGGATTGCATTCTTCTTAAAACTGAAAAGGCAGAGGAGTCAAATTACCACTTTCCGCGGTCACTGAGGAGAAACCACCAAGTTTCGAAATATCGGTATATGACCAGGAGTTATATGTTTAGTGAGTTTCCCTCCCTATTGGAGGGTGTCTCCCCCTTGGAGACTATAAGCTTGCTGAAGGTTCATTGTGAGAAGCATTTTTTACCCCCATTCACCCACTCAAGCACATACTGTTAGTTAGGCAGAATCATCTACCACTGCAGATATGAATGCTTATCTCCCCCTATTTCTTCAATCTAAGACATAAGAGCAAGCTTTGTTTATAATTCAATACACACACACACACACACACACACACACACACACACAAATATATATCTATATATATATATATATATATATATATATATATATATATATATATATATATATTTGTTAAAAATATTTCTAAGAGAGGAGAGAGAGAACAGACAGACAGACAGATAGAGGAGAAAAGAGGAGAGAGAGAGAGAGAGAGAGAGAGAGAGAGAGAGAGAGGGGGGGGGGACAGACAGACAGACATACAGATTTATGGGTACGTGAAGTAAAGCGGAAATAGGGGAGAAAGATTTAGGAAAGGGAGGGAATTAGGGGAGAGAGATGGAAGAAAGGGGAGGGAATTAGGGGAGAGAGATGGAAGGAACGGGGAGGGAATTAGAGGGGAGATGTAACTAAAGGGGAGGGAATTAGGGAGAGAGATGGAACTAAAACGGGAGGGAATTAGGGAGAGGATGGATTTAAAGAGGACGGAATTAGGGAAAAGAGATGGAAGGAAAGGGGAGGAATTAGGGGAGAGAGATGGAAGGAAAGGGAGGGAATTAGGGGAGATGGATGGATTAAAGAGGACGGAATTAGGGAAAAGAGATGGAAGGAAAGTGGAGGAAATTAGGGAGAGAGATGGAAGGAAAGGGGAGGGAATTAGGGGAGAGAGATGGAAGGAAAGGGGAGCGGGAGGAGCGTGGGAGAAGGAGGAGGATAGTTTTAAGGACGGATGACTCTCTTCAACAAGTTAGGGAGACTTCCACGTTCCATAGCAAATTGGCAGATGTATGGGGCACATTATCTTCCATAGCTACCGCCTCCACCCTCATCCATTTCTTCTTCTTGACCTTCGCACACTTTCATCCCCCGTCTACTCCCCTCCCATCCACCAGCCTCCTCGTTCTCAAAGCACACAAGAGCAAAATCATCCAGAATAATGGCAGCAATCACTCACAATCTTGTGGCAGTAAAACGCAAGCACTGGCAGAATGAGTGTTTACCTGTCAAGGCACGAAACCTAGGAAGACATGAAAACAGAGATTGCGTGGGTTGTCTCCAAACCTCCCTTTTCCTCTTTTTTTTGTGCCAGAAAATTAGCAGAGATGAAAAAAAGGATTCTGTTAGACCTCATATTGGGTCAGTGAGACACGTTCATTCAGCAAAACAGTGTCGCAGCTTTGTTTTGCAAGAGCTGAACGAGCGTTAAGTATTCATTTCCTCATGAATTGAACGAATGTTAAAAAAGCCAGAGTTCCTTAAAAGCCCAAGGAGTGTGTGAATTTTTTTGTTCAATAACAGGACGAATGTTACCTAATGATTTTCTTGAGAGTTGGATGATTGTTAAGAATTGATTTCTTCAAGAGTTGGACGAGTGTTAAGAATTGATTTCCCCAAGAGTTGGAAGGCTGTTTCGAATTGATCTCTTAAGAGGCTGAGGACTGTTAAGAACTGAGTTCTTCAAGAGTTCGAGGAGTGTGAAAACATGATTTCTTGGAAGCTGGACGAATGTTGAGAGTTCAAATCTTCAAGAGCTGTATGAATGTTAAGAAATGATTCTTATAGAGTTAGGGGAGTGTTAAGGATGTTTTCTTTCAGAATTGAGAATTTGTCAAAGACTGATTCTCCGCCTCATTGAAATATTGGTCCTGTTTGATTCTTTAAGACTTGGGCTAGTATTAGAAGCTAATGGACTTACCAGAATGAACACTTTATGAATCTTCAAGAACCAGGTTAGTGTAAGAAAACTTTTCCTTTATAGTTAAACAATGGGATTCATTCCGCAATCACTGACATTCACAAAACGATTGCTGCAATCACTCACATTCACAAAAACGATTGCTGCAATCACTCACATTCACAAAAACGATTGCTGCAATCACTCACATTCACAAAAACGATTGCTGCAATCACTAACATTTACAAAAAAGATCGCTGCAATCACTAACATTTACAAAAAAGATCGCTGCAATCACTCACATTCAGACACGATTGCTGCAATCACTCAACTTTGCAGAAACGATTGCTGCAATCACTCACATTTGCAGAAACGATTGCTGCAATCACTCACATTTACAAAAAAGATCGCTGCAATCGCTCACATTCAGACATGCTTGCTGCAATCACTCACATTTGCAGAAACGATCGCTGCAATCACATACAATCATCTACACGATTGCTGCAATTACATTTACAGAAAGGATTGCTGCAACCACATACAATCATATACACGATTGCTGCAATTACATTTACAGAAAGGATTGCTGCAACCACACACAATCATGTACACGATTGCTGCAATTACATTTACAGGAAGGATTGCTGCAACCATACACAATCATATACACGATTGCTGCAATCACTCATATTTACAGAAACAATGGCTGCAATCACTCACATTTACAGAAACGATTGCTGCATATCACTTACAATCACAGGAGCGATTGCTGCAATCACACACACTCATATGCACGATTGCTTCAATCACTCATATTCACAATAATAGTTACAGTTACTTACAGTCACAGGAATTATCGCTACAATGTGTCAAGTTCACGAGATTCATGTCAATAACTAGTGACAGTCACAGGATTAATACTACAACCAATAACAGAAACAGGATTTCTAGCTACAATTTGTCTTAATCATAGGATTTATGGCTACAGATACTCACCCTCATAGGATGCACAGCTACAACCTGTCAAAATCGTAGGATTCATGGATACAATCATTACCTGTCACACGATGCATTGCTACGATCAATCACAATAACAGGGTTTTTAGCTACAATGAGTTAAAATCATAGCATTCTTAGTTTTAGCCAATTACAATTGCAAGGTTCATTGCTACATTCATTCACTGTCACATGATTCATTCGTGCAGTCACCCACAATTACAGAATTCATAGCCATAGTCAATTCAATCACAATCACAGAATTCATAGCCATAGTCAATCACAATCACAGAAGTCATTGCAATGTCAATCATAATCACAGAAGTCATAGCAATGGTCAATCATAATTATATAAGCTACAGTAACTGGATTAATAGTTGCAACCACTCATAACCACAGGGTTTATAGCTAAACCTCTAAAACCACAACTTTCACCGCTAAAATCTCTCTCTCTCTCTCTCTCTCTCTCTCTCTCTCTCCTCCTCTCTCTCTCTCTCTCTCTCTCACAGTATCTCTCTCGTTTGATCTTGTAGACCACAACATATTATTTTAAAAAATGACTGATCATTGATGAGAACTTTAAATGGCAATCACATATAAATCATGTTTGCAAACAGTTGGCTCGCAATTTTTTTACTCAATAAACTCAGTTATTATGTTGAACCACATATCCGGAAATTATTTTTTGAAGCCCATTGCCTTTCTCACATCAACTATGCGTCCACTGTCTGGAGTGGTGCCGGTGAAAATCACATAAAAAAGATCAACTCTATGCATAAACGGGGAATTAAGCTGATTCTTCCCGACAAGTCTCTATCAACCACGGGCAAATTCGCAAAACTAATGATGTTACCACTGCAGAGCCAACTGACCTATAATAAGGCAGTACTAATGTTTAAAGTCCATGCAAACATGGCGCCAACATATCTTGCTGAGTTTATCCAAATGGCAACAACGCGATATGATTCAAATAATTACATTTTACCACGTGTCCGCATTGATTTGTTCAAATCTAGTTTTGCATATTTTGGTCCATCTGTGTGGAACTCTCTTCCTCCGTCTGCCAAAACATGTCAATCACTGCCGTCCTTCAAATCAGCAGTACTTAAACATTTACTTGAACAATAAATCTAACCTTTTGATCATAGTCTCAACGCCCTACTTTTATGCTTGCCTCTATATTAGCTAATGAAATGTGTGTGTGTGTGTGTGTGTGTGTGTGTGTGTGTGTGTGTGTGTGTGTGTGTGTGTGTGTGTGTGTGTGTGTGTGTGTGTGTTGCATGGGTGTGGATGTGGGTATGCGCATGCATGCGTGTATGTGTGGGCGTGTGCATGCATGTGAGCGCGCGCGCGTACGTGTCTGATTGTGTTTGTGTAATTTTGTAATGGATTTTTTTCCCCTTATAATTATTATTCTTATTACTAAATGTTATTGTTAATATTATAATGTTGCTATATTCTTCATTGTTTCTGTCATTAATATGTGCAGTCTGTTTAGTTGAATGTTGTAGAATAGCAAGGACAGATTGGAAGAATAGGCACTGCCTAAAATCTCTATCCTTGAGTAATAAAGTTTTTGAGTCTTGAGTCTTGAGTCTCACACACACACACACACACACACACACACACACACACCACACACACACACACACACACACACACACACACACACACACACCATCATGATTGCAACCACTCACAACATAGACATAATCACTCACAATCATGTTATTCATAACTTCACATTCATAACTACATCCACTCACAAGTCACGACCACTCACAATCATATTGTTCATAACTGCACATTCTTAACTACAACCACTCACAATCACAACATTCATAACTACAACCATTACATACTACAACCACTCACAATCACAACATTCATACTACAACCACTCACATACTACAACCACTCACAATCACAACATTCATAACCACAACCACTCACATACTACAACCACTCACAATCACAACATTCATAACTTCAACCACTGACAGTCACAACATTCATAACTTCAACCACTGACAGTCACAACATTCATAACTACAACCACTCACATACTACAACCACTCACAATCATAACATTCATAACTACAACCACTCACATACTACAACCACTCACAATCACAACATTCATAACTTCAACCACTGACAGTCACAACATTCATAACTACAACCACTCACATACTACAACCACTCACAATCACAACATTCATAACTACAACCACTCACATACTACAACCACTCACAATCACAACATTCATAACTTCAACCACTGACAGTCACAACCATTCATAACTACAACCACTCACATACTACAACCACTCACAATCACAACATTCATAACATCATCACAACCACTACAATCACAACATTCATAACTTCAACCACTGACAATCACAACACTTACATACACAACAAACTCACTCACATGCTACAACCACTGACAGTCACAACATTCATAACTACAACCACTGACAGTCACAACATTCATAACTACAACCACTCACAATCACAACATTCATAGTTTCAATCATGGACAATGTTACACACACACACACACACACACACACACACACACACACACACACACACACACACACACACACACACACACACACACACACACACACACTCGGAAGACAAAAAGGATGATGGTGACGGTGGTGATGGCGTGTGGTGACGGTGATGGTGGTGGTGGGGTGGTGGTGGTGGTGATGGTGATGATGGTGATGGTGGTGTGTGGTGGTGGGATGGTGGTGGTGGTGGTGGTGGTAGTGATGGTGTGAGGGTTGGATGGTGGTGGTGGTGGGATGGTGGTGGTGGATGGTTTGGTGGTGGTGGTGGTTGTGGTGAGTGGTGGATGATGGTGGGATGGTGGTAGTGGTTGTGGTGGTGGTGGTGGTGGTAGTGGTGGTGGTAGTGGTGGTGGGATGGGGTAGTGGTTGTGGTGAATGTGATGATGATGGTGGTGGGTGGTGGTGGTGGTGGTTGGGGTGGTAGTGGTGGTATGGTGGGGTGGTGGTTGTTGGGATTGTGGTGGTATGTGGTGGTGGTGTGGTATGTGTGGTGGATGGTGGTGGTGGTAGTGTGGGGGTGTATGTGTGGAGTAGTGGGTGGTGGTAGTGTGTGGTGATGAGGATGGGTGGTGGTGGTGTGGTGGGATGGGTGGTGGTGGTAGGTGGGTATGGTGGTGTAGTAGTGGTGGTGGTAGTGGTAGTGGGATGGTGGTAGTGGTTGTGGTGAATGTGATGATGATGGTGTGGTGGTGGTGTGGTAGTGGTGGGATATGGGTGGTGGTGGAGGTGGTGGTGGTAGTGGGATGGTGGTAGTATGTGTGGTGGTGGTAGTGGTAGTGGGTGGGGTGGTAGTGGTTGTGGTGGTGTGTGGATGAGTGGTGTGTGGTGGTGGTAGTGGTGGGATAGTGGTGGTGGTGTGGATGGGTGGTGGTAGTGGGATGGTGGTAGTGGGTGGTGGTGGTGGTAGTGGATGGTGGTAGTGGTGGTGGTAGTGGTTGTGGTGGTGGTGGTGGATGGTGGATGGGTGGTGAGTGGGTGGTGGTAGTAGGTGGTGGTGGTGGTAGTGGATGGTGGTGGGATGGTGGTAGTGGTTGTGGTGGTGTGGTGGTGGTGGTGGTGGTGGTGGTGGTGTGTGGTGGGTGGTGGGTGGTGGTGTGTGGTGGGTGGTGGTGTGGGGTTGGTGGGTGGGTGGTGGGTGGTGGTGGTAGTGGTGGTGGTGGTGTGTGGTCATAGGGTGGTGGTTCCAGCGTCAGGCTGGCTTCAGTGACGCTCTGGCACACTGTGTTGATAGTGGCAGAGATTCCAGAACGGAGCTGATTGCCTGCTGGTCTGGTCGGACAGGGGGCAGTCTGGGTGGCGCTATTCAGCACAGTTCCAAACGAATGGCCCCGTCCTGCGCGCGGAGGGAGAGTCATTCATGTCTGTGCAAATACCCGCCAGCTCTGCCGCCCTCCTCTCAGTTCATCTCTTTCGCTTTGTCTTGTCTGTCTTGTCTCTTTCTCCATCCACACTCCCCCACTTCCCTCCTCCCCTCCCCTGCGATGTTTCTACCTCTCCTCCCACCTCTGTCTATCGGAACTCTTTCGGCTCACACTTCCGACGATCGTCGCTGTTTCCTTGCCGTGTGTCTGGAGCATAAAATGACTGACTACAGTAGCACGGAGACTGTTGCCTGGTTGTCTGGAACATAAATGACTGACTACAGTAGCACGGAGACTGTTGTCGGAACAATAAATGACTGGACTACAGTAGCATGGAGACTGTTGTCTGGAACATAAAATGACTGACTACAGTAGCATGGAGACTGTTAATGTTGTCTGGAACAAAAATGACTGACTACAGTAGTATGGAGACGTTGTTTGGTTTTCTTTTGTGCTGATGGCACATTTTTTTAGTCTATTCCATTCCCCCTAGCCCCCATTCCCAATCCACCCTCTTTCCACATCTTCCACGCTTCCACACATCATCATCGTCATCATCATCATCTGCATCCTCTTCCTCCTCCTCCTCCTCCTCGTCATCACTGTCGTCCTTCTCGCCTCTTCCTCCTCCTGTCTCCTTCTCCTCCATTGTCGTCCGTCGTCGTCGTCGTCCTCTCCTCCTCCTCCTGCACTTCCTTCTCCTCCATGTCGTCGTCGTCATCGTCGTCGTCGTCCCTCCTGCTGCTCTTCCTTCTCCTCCATTCGTCGTCGTCGTCGTCGTCGTCGTCGTCCTCCTCCTCCTCCTCCGCTCTTCCTTCTCCTCCATGTCGTCATCGTCATCGTCGCCTCCTCCTGCTGCTCTTCCTTCTCCTCCATGTCGTCATCGTCGTCATCGTCGTCCTCCTCCTCCTGCTCTCCTTCTCCTCCATGTCGTCATCGTCGTCGTCGTCGTCCTCCTCCTGCTCTTCCTTCTCCTCCATGTCGTCATCCGTCGTCCGTCCTCCTCCTCGCTGCTCTTCCTTCTCCTCCATGTCGTCATCGTCGTCGTCGTCGTCCTCCTCCTGCTCTTCCTTCTCCTCCATGTCGTCATCGTCATCGTCGTCGTCCTCCTCTGCTCTTCCTTCTCCTCCATGTCGTCATCGTCGTCGCGTCCTGCTCCTCCTCCTCCTGCTTCTTCCTCCTGCTCCTCCCTCCTCCTCCTCCTGCTCCTCCTGCTCCCCCTCCTCATTCCTGTCTGTCTTGCTCCTCGGGACAGGACGTGAAGATGTGTCAAGACGAGCGGGTCAGCGTGGTCATCCCATTGGCCACGTCCTCCGGCCTGATGTCCCCTTCTGCCTTGAACCCATGGGGTCAGACCCCACAGTGACCATCGGTCGGCACGCTGTGAACCCATGGGGTCAGACCCCACAGTGACCAGGGTCGGCACGCTGTGAACCCATGGGTTCAGACCCCACAGTGACCATCGGTCGGCACGCTGTGAACCCATGGGGTCAGACCCCACAGTGACCAGCGGTCGGCACGCTGTGAACCCATAGGGTCAGACCCCACAGTGACCATCGGTCGGCACGCTGTGAACCCATGGGGTCAGACCCCACAGTGACCATCGGTCGGCACGCTGTGAACCCATGGGGTCAGACCCCACAGTGACCAGCGGTCGGCACGCTGTGAACCCATGGGTTCAGACCCCACATGACCATCGGTCGGCACGCTGTGAACCCATGGGGTCAGACCCCACAGTGACCATCGTCGCATGCTGTGAACCCATGGGGTCAGACCCCACAGTGACCAGCGGTCGGCACGCTGTGAACCCATGGGGTCAGACCCCACAGTGACCAGCGGTCGGCACGCTGTGAACCCATGGGTCAGACCCCACAGTGACCAGCGGTCGGCACGCTGTCCTCCAGGTCTGCCACTCGTCAGGGGA